>JAVDBV010081906.1:0-18546 GCA_032619315.1 Piper longum | reverse complement strand
CACTGGACTTAATCAAATTGGGCCCATAGGGGCATAAATCGAGTGATCTAAAATTCCTATGATGCATGCAAATGATGTACCCATAAAATCCTAAACGGATACTAAACGCCGTAACGGCCTAAATCTAGCCTAAAATCCTGTCTAACACATACAAACAAATCCGTATACCTGAGCATACATTGATAACTCGTGATCTTATAATTTGCATGTCGGGCATACTCAGCCTCCATAACATGTTCATACGGCCATTTAGACCCATACTCATAATCTGAAACTAGTTTGGCTCGATCTCGCTCAAACCAACTCGATACTGACCCAAATAGGGAAAACTTAAATCGGGTAAAACCCTAACCCAAAAATGGGGTTTTACATCTCATCTATCACATGTGCAAGTCAAAATCCAAAAACGTAATATGTATAACAAGTCTAGGCATGGACATGTCACCTAACGCTAAAGTATTAGGCATCAAGGGATATTGATCTTATAATCTTTTGATAACTCATCAAGGGATCTCATCCTTGAGGTTTTATTAATCTAAAAGATTAATTAAATAACACATGTGTAGTGAGATCCAATGAAACACTACCACTTGCATTCAACCATATAAATCAATTCATGTGAGCCAAACAAAAGATTGAGTAGAAAAGAGTCTTAACTGACCTAAGAAGAGCTCAACGTTCTACCACGCCAAATCCATTTCTGAGAGGCCTAGCAATGTAGACATGTACAAGCTCCTTTATGATGCATGTGTGCAATGTATGAAGAGTCCTCTATGCGGCAATGATGCATAACATGAATTAAAAATTAAATAAACACACACTGATCTGATCTGACTTGATAATTGTGATCGCACATGTAATCTAATATTTTGCAAGAAACCAAACAGGTTAATAAGTCATGTGCTGAAATCATAAATATAATGTCGGTATATTAAGAACATCATCTAGGCTTAAACCCACACAATTGAGATATCAAATGATGTCGGTGTGCCCGGGGATCTGGATACCTAAACTTGAGATATCCTAGTATACAAAATGGTCATACATTATCTGAATCATTATTGAAATAATCTAATTTTGGTGGTAACTTAGTTAGCAACCCAATAGTTAAATTGACAAAGCGAATTGAGATTTGGAATTTGAAAGATGTTGAATCGAACTGATTCAATTGGCTTCTCCGGAGTTAATTGAGATGTCATACACATGCAACCCAACTGTGTAAATATTATTTTTTATTAATTAAATATTTTATCATTTAATAAATTAAATAATTTCATTGTGAAATTAATTAAGATCACACGATGGTTTTGTTTTAAAATTATTCACTCTTGAAAATTATTATTACATTGCTCATTTAATTAATTAATAATTGGTACACAATCAGGGTGACTCGAACGCAACCAAATTTTATTAAGTTCACATCTTTTTAATGTTACAACCTAGATTAGATAATTTAGGTAGAGTTTTACCGCGCATAATCATCAAACGCACAATACCCAATCAAAAAATCAATAAACGTGCAAACTTTACCCCAATCCTGCAAAAGAGAAGGGAAAGTGAGGGGGGGAAAATAGGACTAAGGAGAATTGCTAGGGCACATCTAAGGCTAGTGGGTATGCCGAGGATGCATTCGATATGACTCTAATGTGTCAAGAGCCCTAGGCTAACTAAACACATAGAGCAACAAGGCCAAGCTTTGGTTTTTGGCAATTGGGGCCGACTAGATAAAATTCAATGGTGGGCCCAATGCCTAAGTACACAACAACACACAAGGGCCTACTTAGTGCCAACCAGATTGAACTGGACTAGCTAAACGCTAACCGACTTTAATTAAAGCCAAACCAGTCACAAAAACACCTAACCAATGGGTTGGGTTTTACAACTTGTGTAATACCATCCTTGCCTTTCTCCCTTGTGCTTCACATAAGTTCATACTTAAAAACCTACATAAAAAGTATAGTAAGAAATATAATAAAGATGGGATTTTGAAGGAGATGTGTAGTTTTCATAGTGGTGGTGGTGGCGGCAGTGGGTAGCAAGGATGGCGGTGGTGGCCTCACGGTTGCCCCATCCCATCTCCATGGCTTTACTCCCGCCTCCCTCTAGTGGCCATAAGAGTGGTCCATGAAGGGGCTATGTGGGAGAAAGCTAATTAAGATCCCATATCAAAAGGTTAGATCACTACAAACTTACACCCTTTGAGTGATTGCAGGAATCAACACAGAGCAGAAATGTTTTCAGAAATTAAGATAAACACTTAAGCACAATAGATGATGATCAAGTAAATCAAATAAATAAATGAGTTAGGTAATTTGGCACAATTTTAAACTCTCAAAGATAATTTGGTCAATTAATTTAACCATGCAAGTTTCTAGGTGATCTTGACTTTGTTCACTTTGTTATTTAAAGTAAGCAAGTCAAACACAAAAGAACAAAGTAAAGTGTGTAAACTTGTAAAGCAAATTAGAACTGTCACACAAAGAGGGAAAGGGAGAAGAGAGAAAGGCACAACAGAATTTATAAAGATGTTCGGAGTTGCTGCTCCTCTCTTCTATACCACAAGACCTCCTTCATAAACACTAAGTGTCAAGGAATCTTGTAACTAACAAGCCTTCCTTTTTAAGCACCCAACAAGTGCAAAGGAGTCTTCCAACCAGCTCCTAACAAAACCCTTGGAGCACCACCACTTGAAACTAATCCCTCCATTACCAAGTCCACATTTTGAGCCAAAGGACTCTTCCAACTAGCACCTTCTATCTCTAGGCCAAGTACTCACACATCCAACACCTTAAAAGTTTACAATTCAAGCTCAAACACTTGAGCCTTACCTCACTTGATCCAGGGTAGAGTGCAGTTCAGAAACGTGCATGCATACCATAAGCTTAGGGGAAGGTACTAATATTAGGTTTCAAACATCACACTCCGAGTACCTAGAAGAGGCTCACCACTATTGTAAGTAAAGCAGTGACTTTTAAGAAATGTAAATGAACACTCCAAGTGTCAAGAAGAAGCACACCCTACTACAACTAAGAGTGGTGCCATTTATTCATGCATGATCCATAATCTTACTACTTAGTTTTTGGTTGTTGTTACATAACTTATTACTTTACCATGTCATGATGTTTAACTATTACAAGGGTCATGGTTACATATTCTACATAACCTTTAGCACAATACGAAAAGAAAACACATGGCATTCTTTAGGTGTTATGGCAGCATACCTTGACATTGGTCCTCATTAGCTCCATAAGTCCAAGCTCCTTCTACACTCACATTGTTGCAACCAAAATGTTTAGTGTACCTGATATTTGCTCCTCATCAGTTCCATGACTCTGGGGCTTAAGCACACCTTGTAATGTGCCCAAAAGTTTAAATCCTTGCAACATGTTAGTTAAAAAAAATAATAATACAGCACACATAAAAAAACAAGGTGTAGTCAACTGAAAGTACAATACGTCATCCATAATCAGGACATGAGCCCACGCACGGATACATCATAAGACCAAGGGGATATCTCCAAAATACATAACATATTACATAACAAAACATAACCCAAAACATAAACACAGCATCACCATTCCTCCATGAGTCACTCGATCCATCCATTCGCGCCTGCCCTAAGGAAACTTACCTTCATATAATATAAAAAAGCAGTCATCAAAAGATTATTGAGTTTGCAAGTAACTAGTAAAATAATGAAAATGGCTGATGGATGTCTTAAATGCCTATGAACAAGTTGTAAAAACATCTAGAATAAGTCACATATCAAATAGCAGATAAGGCCAAGTAGCAGGGGAGGCATGCCAGTGCTATTAAAAGATATTGGCCAGTGTTATGAAGCGCGGTATTCATATAACCATATAAATAAACACAAACATCCTTTCGCAATATCCTCTGTATATATTGTACTACTTCAATGCATTTCTTAAGTACACCGTCATACAACTAATAAAGTGATGAGCAAGTATCATTCTCACAAGGATTTGATATTCTAATATCACTATTGATAACAATATTTATTGTACTTAGTGAACTAATTACATATAGTATATCATAGAGTGAAAATATTTTCTAGTCTATTAAGTTTAATAAGGTATGAAATTGAAGTAGCTCATTTAACTCAGAAAACAATGCAAGGGCATAAGAATGAAAAACAATATCCAAAGTTACACAAGTTCTCTTACTTAATTGATAGTTTATCTGCGTTGGACAATTTCACTTAGTTAATAACTAGTACAGTTTGTCGTGTTAATCAAGTAACACATAATTGTAGTTGATATCCAGTGAAACAAGTTTCATTGTAACGGGCTTCCGCTACTTATTACATTCTACCGCCCTGACATCATTCCACATTAATGTGTAAATAAGACTAGATTAGTGCTTTATGATCAACTCTTTTATGTGGATATTTTCGACTTTAATGCATTCCTATGGTTAGAATCATAGACTATGTCATCAAAGGACATCATCAATATGTGCATTCCTAGAGCACGACCGATTCCCTTACTCATGAAAGAGTCCGCTACTTGTTAAGTGTTTAATGTATATAATATTTACCCATGTTTTTAATATGATTTTATAAATCCTGGGTATTAATTATATGATATTTTACTTTATTTTTTAATTATTTAATATTTTATGAAATATGTTTAATTTTGGATTTTAATGTAGAAAACATGGCATTGAGCCTCACTCATTGATGGCTACAATTATGGTGTTGACAAAGCTCGATGAGGATGGATGACATTGTTTTGGCTGCATTAGAGGTAGTTCAAGAGTTGGAAACTTGTGTGGATATCATAATCAATTAGACTACATTGAGTTGTGTTGTCCTTTTTCAAATTCTTTTATCTCCTGGGTAATCTCATCTTCGATATAAATGAGTGGTCATTTGTTGTTTGGAAGGAGGAGGGTGAACTTTGGGCTTAGAAGTAGTTTTAGTTTTTGTAATTCATTTCCTTTTATAATTAGAAGTAGCTTCTTCTTTATAATGTTTTCTATTTTATGGAGTAATTATTTATATCGTTCTAGAGAAGAATAGAACTTAACATGGTTTATTGAATTTATTTCAAGCTCTTACGCTTTTATTCAATTGGATTGCTTGAATTTTCATGCTCTTAATGCTACGAGTAGACTCATAACCTATTACATAGATCACGAGGTTTGATTAGATTTTGAGAGAAATCAATTGATTAGTTATTGATAATTCATCACAGACAAGTCTTTTGACTTGTTTGTTGTTGTGGTCAGGAGATACACAACACCGTATGTGATTGTAAGGCAAATCGATTGTTTTTGTTTTGTTCTTAATTTCGTTTTCTTTAATTAATTTAAGAAAATTTATTTGTGTGTGGGAAGATACTCAAATGCATGCTTATATTACTTGTTCGACCATGTTTACTTGTATTTTATTGAGTTAATCAAACACTGCTCTCTTGAAGCATGAAGAATAGATATAAAATAATCAACTCGCAATTAGTGTATCAAGGTAACATCAACAAGATATATTGAATATCAACTAAGATCCTTCATACATCTCAGATCATTACCGTCTACCTCATGTAAGATTGATAACACATAATGAAACATAATAAAGAAAATAACCTTACAAGAAGAGAAGGGAAAAGGTTAGACAAATCTGTGATGATGAGGTTATGCCATCAACTGCTCTTCAATAGTGTTGCCATCAGTTTTTAATTTCCTCTTTTGATGGGCAATGTGGGAACACTAAGGAATTGAGGGTAGAGAGAAAAAGAATGGATTTTTCTCTTCTAAAAGCCTCCTTCCCTTGTGTGAGTAAGGGTATACATAATTGATGGAGATATGAATTCTTCTTGTCAATAAAGTAGCTTCCTTGCAATTTCCATCCAACTAGTGAGGCATATTTTGACTTAATCATCATTCTTTAGACAAGCCTTCAACCTTAATCCCTTATTCCCTCTTTGTTTCGTCAATGACTTGTGAAGTTAGTGAAGTTATTCTATGAAATTCAAATTGCCCAAATTCAAGTAGCATGCCAAACTTGATCGGTGTAACTACCTTGGAGCATCTTTCTCAACTAATGCACAAGATAAGTTCTACTTTAAATATTAGTATTAGGTAAGTATGTTCCATTCTTAATCATCAAGGTGTCAATCTAACGACTTCCAGTTGTGTACTTGTGCTGATCAGGTAGATCTATCCATGTGGGGAGCAGGCGCATAAATTGTAGATACGCAGGACTGGTCAAAGATATGTATAGGACCATGCAAAGGGTTGCAGGGGTGCGTAGACTAGCTGTGTGCAGGATTGTCTATACTAAGATATGTCTCGAAGTGGTCATCCTAGGTTGATGAAGGAGCACTTTGACTTGTTCTTGCAAGCGTGCACGATCCTTCACCAAGTTCCTTCAAAATATAGTTAATTGCATAGAATTAACTACAAATTTACTCATATTTTTTGTATTATAAAATTTTTCAAAATTCTTATTTTTATAATGAAAACAACACTAAGGAAAATGATGTAACGACCCAGCCCAAAGTGCAACATAATGGGCTAAGTCATCTCTTAAAAAATGGCCAATGTCCCTAGTCCAGCCCACCATCTAACACATAACCAGGTTTTTCTAATACCATTTGGAATGACCTAGCCAAAGTGTAACATAATGGGCTAAGTCATATATTTAAAAGTGGTTAACCAAATTAAAGATCTATAGTCCATTCACACTTATAAACATAATCTTATCCTAGTAGGTATTAGATGTGGGACTAAGTAGAGGGATCTCACAAATAGTTATAGGACATGGAAATGGTCTACAAAAACTATGAAAATTTTGAATTATTTAACAAAGTATTAGTGCATGTCATTGTACTCTGATGGCAAGGAACCAATTGTAAGTGGCATGATTTTCAGAAATGTGTTGCATTCGTAGTATCCTATGTGCCTTGGCACTCTGAGTATGAAGAGTATTGACATGGTCTTCATATCTCATGTTATTCACATCGTAAATGTGAAACCCGTGATCTAAGTCAAGGTTTTATACTTTGAACTGATCAGTTCAACTATTATTTTCAGTCGGGTCAATTTTAGAACACACGAATCGAACCAAGGCCAGTCATGTGCTATGAACCATGAGAGTCATGTGTGCCCAAATATATAATGATTACGTCAGCAAGACAATAGTAGAATAAATTACCAAAATATATGAGAGTGCTCCAGATTTTCTTAATTTTAATTAGATCGTAGAATTATTTTTAGGCCGAATAATGCATTAGGACATATTAAGGGCAGTTTGGGTGGGTTATTAGTTATAGAGCATGTCATTGTAGTGTGGTGTGTATTTTGTGATTTTTCCTTATTTTTTGTACTTTTTTTAGAATTATTATGAGTTAGTATTAATTTTCTAGAGTCAGAGTCGAGTCAAGTCTTAATTATGAGACAACCACTCATTTTTCTCCCCGACCATTTGTTTTTCTCACCAACATTCGTGTTTCTCCCCGACCACTAGTTTTCTTTCACGACCACTCATTTTCTTCCACCCGACATTTATTTATTCCAAACCTATAACACTGTCACCATCCTCCTCACCCAACTTCTTTCTTCTTCGTCTCCCTTCTCTCTACCCCATGATCCTCACTGGTGCTGGCCACAACCTTCTCATTGTCACCGCTAAGGTATAGAATTTTATCCGATTTTATTTGATAATGAATTGTTGATTTTGGCGTGATTGTAAATAGGTGTTGGTTTAAATTTAAATGCCTGTTAACGGATGATAATAGTGAATTAGAGTTTAAATGCATATATATAGATATTGTCTTGTATGGATTGATGTGGGGTGTAGATTCATGCATTCTACTGAGTGTTAGTATTTAGTCTTGTTGTGTAAGTACGGAGTATGAGCTTGCCGCCTAGGCGCTTGGACATGATTGGAGCTTCTACCAAGTCCGTTTAGGACTCGCCCTTAGTTTATTATTCTATTCAATCGTGATTTATTTTTACAGATTGTAGGACGAGTTAAGTAGTGTTTTATAGGATCCCACTTAGCTCGGGCCATTCAGTCGACTAGTTTTTCGAATTAATAACCTTTGAGGCTGAGATCCCTCGAGTATATTTAGCAAGATCCACCACAAGTTGCCTTCGGGCCTATTGTATAAATCCCTTTCTTAGACCTACATATAGTTTTATCGAGTTTTAAGTGAGACAAGAGATGAGAAAATCGACTTGTACGTACCACAAGCTGGTGCACATGCCAGTCAAAGCGGGCTCTGGATTAGTAAGAAGGTTGTTCCAATCCCGAGCGATCCTAACAACACCCATTTTGAGTTCCTCACACCCAAAGAAACGTGAAAGTTTACGGGTACTTTTTAGTGTAGCACATGTCTGGACTTGTGGTTCAAAGGGTACTAAAGGCGATTGCTTGAGAGTACTCGTTCTTCGTGCTCAAGGCCAGAAGAATTATGGAGGTAAGGAGAAGGCTTAGGATATACTAATAGTCCCGAGGGACCAGAAAATGAAAATGGTGAGAGAGGCGTCAGTAGCAGTAGATCAGTCAGTTCAGGATGTACTCGTTCTGTAGCCCAGTGCCTCCTCAGTAGGTGCCCTTCAGATAGTTCACAGGAAGTGTATGAATGTTTTATTTCATATGTGAATTTTCTCTTATATCCAGTTTGATATTAGTTTTTTTTGGACAAGTAACACTAATTGCTTATGTGTTTTTATAATATATGTGGGTGATGATCATGAATAAAATGAGCCAGCCTAGATGGAGGAGCAGTGATGTCTCTTGCATAAAAACTTATCAGATGATAGAATGTTTTTTGAGGATGATGTAATGAAATACAATACATGATGATGTGGTGTGATATGATGTATGCTACATTAGAAAGATTGCTATCGATGACATGTTTAGACATTGAATAAGTACAACAAGTCAAGACCAGAATTAATGAGAAATATGAATAGAATGCATAGATGGGTCAAGACCCAGTTTAGTTAGGTAAGATGGTAAATCAGCAATTTAGTTGAGATTCAATACAAAAATGAATTATGCAGTTGAATGAATTTATGATATGAATTTTTTTATTAATTATTTATATGCATATACATGTTGATTTGAAAAGGTGGCCATTAATTGCACTTTTAGGAGAAACTCAGTCTATCGTATTTTATAAATCTTATCAATTTTCATCGTAAGTATTTGGCCTGTGAGTTGGTTGACATATCATCCATGTAGTAGCATGTTAGGTTTATTTTTGTGCATTCATCCATGCATAGCAATTAACACTTCTATCTTGAGACGTCGAGAGTAGATTTGTATGGGTTGGGTTCAGGTTAGACGAACTAATCGGGACTAGTGACATTATGGTTTGGTTCCCGAGTGTGAATAGAATTTGGGGTGTTACAGTAAAAACATTGAAATTCAAATACATACATATATAAGGCCTGGTAAGGATCTCATATTATACTATTTAGGATCTAGATTTTGAAAATCCGTCAAGGGATCTTATCATTTAAGTTTTATTAAGCATATAGAAAAGTCGGTAAATTGGCCTAGTATTTGTATGAAATTTTGTTGTTCATGCCCTTAATTGAAGTCATTTTAGTATGAAATTTTCTGGACGTATAGCTAACTCCTGCATCTACACATGAGGTAAGACATTCACATAAATGCTAACTACGCTGAGATATAAAAATCATGCAAGCAACATCACAAACCACTCATGTATACAAGACAACCTTTACATAAATTTTCTAATGTGATCAACGCATGATACCATAATAGGTTTGGTTGTATATAAAATGCACATGGATGGAAAATTATTTGAATTGGGAACAAAATACAGCAAAGATCACATTTTTATCACATCAGATTTGAGAGAGAGGACAGACCTAAGTGAATCAGCTCATGGATGGTGAGGTGTATATGCATATAAGCATGCACAGATTATATATCATATTACACATGTAAGAAAAATGTGAAACCAAGCTTAAATGAAACTAGAAACTCTAAGCTACAACCTAGAGTAAGCTATACACACCAAGCATATACGAAGAACAAGCAACACACAAAGCAAAATGAAGAAGGAAACAAGTGAAGAGGTACATTCCACCACGGAGGAAGGAACCAAGGAAAAGGAACTTTCTAGACCTTGAATGGATGGCTTAGAGCTCCTACAACTGATGGAGGAGGCTAGAAGGACAAATGAAAGATCAAAAAGGAGAGAGTGGAGGGAAAGAGGTGAAGAAGATGGGAGGAAGAGGTTTTATTAAAAACCTGAAAACAGTGTGCCCTGCCTAGGGTGCAAGGGAATGGGAGCTCAGGGCCACCACAATGTAAGTCTCCCTTAGAAACACATCAACCCTTCCACCCGTAAGTTCAGCTGGCCGAAGTCATGCCAAAGTCTGTACTGAAGCTTTCCATGTAAACCGTAGGGCTTTATTCCTTGACTTTTGGCTACCAAAGACTAAGCTGAATTGTTTACCAAACTTTCCTTTCCAAGCTTTAGGGGTAAACTACTTGTTTTTTGGCTGCCAAAGTCCTCACCAAGAAGGGATTGCTGAACTTCGTAGACTTATTCTCTAACCTTCGAGTCTTAATGATATGAATTTTATTGAGTGTACATAAACTCCTATTGAGAGTTGTAAAGGAGAAAAGAATTGAACAGACATCACACCCCCACACGTCATTCACATGCTTAGTGTATCATAGCCACTTACTCAAATTATCGAGATTCAACTTGCGTACTTAAATCTAACAAGAGATATCAAAATACATGGAAGTTTAGGGCAATTTAACAAAGATACCTAACATGCTAATCCTAAATAAGATATAGGTAAAATTATGAAGTGTCACTTAACATTTCAGGTAAATTATTTAAAATTATCCTCGGTAATAATTTTTCCATATCTACCTTAATTTATAGAAATTGAAAGAACTCAAGTTAAACCCAATCTCATCTTCGTGAATCACAAATTATCATTGTTAAAATAATCTTATAGTGTTCACTTAATTTAGATAATTAAGTTAATTAGGGTTTGGAAGACTACTAATGCGATTTATACATATCTCCATACTGCTCATTCTTTTATTCATGAAATATGTAAATATGTACGTACTTATATAATAGGCTTAGGAAAGAGGCTTCCATCATATATTTTTGGAGCTTAAATTTGAAAACCAACAAGGGATCACATCCTTGTATTTTTTTTAAACATGTGTAAAACATAGCTAAATGGCCTGACATCGGAAGGATTTGATAAAGCGCCGCCAATGTTATCTTATGTATAAAACACAATTAAACTCAATACGCAAGGAGTGAAGTAGAGAGGGAGAGTCCTAAGGAGCTGTGGTCCGATCTCCAAGCTTATCCATACATCTACAGCAAGCTCGGGCTCCGTAACTTATATCAAAGCCCATTGCTAAGTAAAATTATAATATCTCTATATGATGCATGTTTGTGTTGTGTGCTCACATCATTAATACATCATAATAAATAAGACAATACTAAATAAACCTACAACTAAACATGCAATACGCAAATCGAGACATAATAATAAATAATAAATAAATAAATATACTCTTAGATAACTATGTAGTAATAAATACATGAACACAAATAATACTCTAATCACAAAATAATATCATAATTACACAATATAAGAATATATACAATTAAATACAACTACATAATTATATACACACGAACAGACAAAGAGATAAATAAATAAATAAATATGATTTAATTAACAAAAATAAGACTAACATTAACTAGTAAATATATCAATATTAATAATAAATAACAAATAAATGCCTAATATTAATTAGTCATGAAGAATATTAATATAAATATTAAATATATAAACATATGACTAAATATGTATAAATAATAACGCGAGTAAGAAAATAATTAATAATCAATTAATTAATTAATTAAAATAGGACAAACACGAACAAAAATAATATCTATAAAAAAATACATTATCAATAACAATAATTAGTAACATAATCATTCATCATAATCCAGAAATATATCAATTGTAAGAAATTAATAATTATGAATAAATAAATAAATCAATAATTATATAAAATAATTAATAAATAAAGAAAAATACTCATAACATCCATCATGCTAAATCATGTGAATATGCATGTAAGATAATATAAAAGTTTTTGAATTACCGAAAACGGTGCAAGAATAGATAAAAACGGTTTGAAAATAAGGTGAATCAGACCGAACTGAGCTGAACCAAACCGAGTTGAATAGGCTTAACCAACCCAGTCTGGGTTAACTAAAAAATGGTCTGAGTTGAGTGCTGGACATGATCTAGACTGGTGGACTCGGACATGGCTGATAGGTTGGTAAACAAGATGCTACAGGCAGATGCGATCGTAGGTAGGCAGACGCGGTCGCAAGCAGGCGGACCACGAATCAGGCAAAAGGGCCAAACGGGGTGGTCGGTGCCACCCACTGGAAAATTCCAACAACGGCGCGGTTGGGTCGCCACTTGTTAGGATCGACAACCCATACGACGAGGAGCATGGTGGTGATGGCGATCGGCAGAGTCTGGCCAAACAAGAAGAAAGATAAGATTTTGCCATCGGGTAGGTGGTTTCAAAATTTAGATCACAACAAGATGAAGCAGTGTGGGTAGTCTATGCCTAAAATCCTGGCTAACTCATAAGAATCATATATATACCTCGTATATACACTGATAACTAATGCGCTGTTGTATCATAATTAAAACTATCATATGCATGTCGAGCATATTCGGCCTTCTTAACATGCTCATATGACCATATAAGCCTCACACTCATATTTATAAAATTGTGTTCGGCTGAACCGACTCGAAACTGGTCTGAACTGGATAAATATAAGCGATTAAAACAATTACTAGAAATTGAGGTATTGCAAATAAAAACTTTCACAAGGCCTTCAATAGAGGTCGTTTCCAATATCAACCTTGCTCTCCAATTATTTCTAATCATAAGCCAAATATTTTATTTATTTTTTAATATTTTAATAGGTTAAATCTTATATTTTTCTTGAGAGTGCTTTTGGATTGTCTTTTCCACTATAAAAGAAGACAAAACAAGATGTCATGTCAAGTGCAACCTATGTTAAAATATATTTTAATTTTATAAGTAATTTTTAATTAAATAATGAGATAAACAATAATAATCTAATATCTTAAAAAGAGCTTGACATTTAGTTATCATTTTATTAATAAAGGTAAATAAAATTAATACCCCTTGTGTCTTACTAGGTTAAAGGTTGTGTCATGTGTGACTTATAGAAAACATAAATTTTTATTTTATATATAAATTCTCGTTGATTAGTAAGATAAACTATAATAATCTAATATCTTAAATATAGTATAGTATAATTAAATAAGAAGATAAATTATAATAATTTGAATTATAATATTTATTTTTTGTTTTATTTTAATTAGTTAAATCTTCTATTTTTTATTAACGAGAGTAGATAACTAACCAAAGACCAACGTAACGCATGGATTACATTTAAATTTGTATTATTATTATATTTTAATAACATATAAAATTAAATTCAAAACATCATGAGATTATTATTTTAAATAAAACGGTGAATGTCAATTCAACATTTTTAAAAAATATCCATTTAAAGAGTACAATAGTTATATAAACATATTCAAATAATTTTAATTTTATGTTAACAATAAGTAACAATCTTAAATATGTATGTATTAATAAGCAAAAGATCTAAATTTGATTAAATTTTAAAATTTAAAGGAAGTTTCATTTTTTCAAGATTTATGATTCAAATATATATAATTATGCTCTAACAATAAATAACGAAATAGAAATTTTATATTATTTAGAATTCTTATATTAAAATTTACAAAAATTTTAAATTAAGCATGTGTTATTAATTAACATAATTTCAATTTGACTACGATGATTATATAAGTAAAATTTACCAATTTTGTTAAGATTCTTCCTAGAATTATACTTCATTGTTTTCAATAATGAATTTAAATTAACTATATATTAATGGGCACATAACAATGTTGTGGACTAAAATCAACCACAAAATAGGAAAAGTTAAATGCAGTGACAGTGAAAAAATAATTAGCACTTTAATGTGATGGATGTTGATATTGAGTAATATGATGGACATAAATAGACATGGCGAATGGCCATTATCTGACTGGGCAGGCCAACCCAATTTTTGACTGGGCTTTGCCAATAGCCTGGCCCGGCCCACTTATTGAAGTGTCGCCCAGACCCGGTTCAATTCTTGATGTTCTGCCCAGCCTGGCCCATTGGCCCCCAACAAAGCAGATAGGGCTTGGCCAAACCTTAGCCAAGCCTGGCCCATTGAGTCTGCCTAAAAGAAAATATTATTCCTCTAAAAGTGAGCTGTCGACAGCAGCCAAATTAGAAGGCCTATATATCAATCAATAGATCTCTAATTACCCGTTCGGTAGAATTTGTTTTTGTAGATAGCGTTTCAATAATATTTAATGAGAAAAGGATTTTTAGAAGTATTAGTTTATCACTTTTAACATATATTATATTTGTTAGAATATATTTCTAAGCAGTATATTTCAAGCAATATATAGAGAAAATTGGGTATGAGAAGTGTCATAATTTACTATTTGGGTATGGTGATGAAAATTTGAGATTTTTGGTATGGGAGAGACAGAATATCGAAAATTTTAAAATAGAAAGAGAGACTTCATTTGCTTTGGTTCACTTATTATCTTTTTTTTCTGACATTGTGCTGGTTCAGTTACACTAATTTATCAGCCCATCTCACCACCGATGATCGGTAGTAGCTTCTTCGTTGATAGGCTAGGCTTTCATTGACATAAAGCAGATAGCAAGAGGTGACCCTAATAGTATCTCAGGGGCAGAAAGGGAAGACTTTAAAAAAAGCGAGTAAAACGTTGGACCGGGAAACTCGTCATCGTCGGTGACTTTGGCAACAGAGTCATAGATGATATAGATTAAAAATAGGTCGAAAAGGAAAAAAAAAATTTTTGGGTTGCCAGAACTTCTACATGTGTGTTAATTGCTAGAATCGTTAAAAGCAATTACAAAAGTCAACCAAATATTTGGTATCTTTCCGATCGCGATATTTCTAACATATTTCAGGTTCACTCAAGGTAGAGATTAGTCGGGCCAGCAGAGAATCTTTTGTCCCATATAAATAATATTGGGAAATAGACGTTTCACGAAAAAAAACTTAAAAAATATATTTTATCAAGATAAAATAAAAATAAATATAAGGTAAATAGAAGATACTAAAATAAAAAAAAATAGATGTAAACTTTCTTCTAATTTAGAGAAAAAGAAAACTAACGTACTTTATTAATCTTAATTAAGAAATCCCATTCAATCAAGTATCGAATAAAATTTAAAAAAAATTTCACAACTGAAATCAAGCAAATAACAAGATCTAAATAATACAATTTTTAAGAATACAATATACGAAAAATTGAAAAAATAACATACACCTCAAAAAAAATTAGATCAACCGGATACATTAGATTATGACCCTCACTTCAACTTGATATAATGAAATACTTCTCCAAACTCTTCTTTTATAAGCTAAATATATTCAAAAAATCTAAAAAGGATTTTTTATTTAGCATTAACATAATTCTTCTTTATATAGAAGAATATGAGTAGAATTATAAAAGCTACCACATTAAACTTTTATAGAAAAAGACGAAATCACATATTGATATATAAAACACCAACCATTAATATAATAAACGAAAAAATAAAACTGATAATTGAATTTTTCAATGCAAATGGGTGGGGGAAACTCAACAAATCCTCTCATTTACAAATCCATGAGCTAACTAGATATAAATGGTAGCAAAATTTTCCATACCAGCTCCACTTCGACAAAATAAATGTTTGTCCTTGGTTGCAATCTTGGTTAACATATCTGACATGTTTTGTCAGTATGAGCCTTGTTCAATTCTAACAGCTTTCTATCTAATACATCTCTTACCTAATGATATCAAACATCTATGTATTTACTTTTTCAAAATTAAAACTAGAGTTCTTACTTAAGTGTATATCACTTTTACAATTACAAAGTACCTCATACTTACATTGACTTATCCCAATTTCATTTAAAAATCTTTTCAACCATAGAACTTTAAAAGTTCCTCTAACTGCAATGAATTCAGCTTTGGTTATGGATAGAGCAATAGACTTTTGCAATTTAAATTACCAAGAAATAGCACCACCCACAAAAGTAACAACAACCCCAGAAGTAAACCTCCTAGAGTCAACTTCACCAGTCATATCTGCATCAATATAGGCTAACCACCCCCAAAGCATAACCAAGCTTGGAAGTACCTCTCAAATATCTCAATATTCAGTTAAGTGCTTGCCAATTTTCTCTACAAGGATTAGACAAACGTCTACTTACTACTCCGACAGCATACGCTATGTCTGGTCTAGTACAAACCATAGTGTATATAAGGCTCCCTACAGCAAATGCATAAAAGACATTCTTTATCTCATTCATTTCTGCTTCACATAGCTCACCCTTCTTCAATTTGAATTCAGCTCCTAGCGACGGATTTGTCTAAATTTTTTTTTAAGTCAGCAATTCTTGATTTATCCTGCCCAATAATCAACATATCATCAACATAAAGAAGCGAAATCATAAAGTCAATTTCCCAAATTTCTTGATTAATACACAATGGTTTGAAACAGTTTTGTGGTAACCTTAACTATCCATAAAAGGGTTAAACTTCTTATACCACTGTCAAAGAGCTTGCTTGAGGACACACAAGCTCTTCTTCAATCTGCACATGTAACACCCCGCTTCGCTTCACCCACGAACCGACCCGGAAGTGTCATCGGCGACCGAACCTTTCGCTAACCTATTAGATTCGGTTAAGCCGACCATGATCTACCCTCCGCGTCTTAAGACGGAAATGCAAATATGCAAGGCATGGATGATATGCTTGAATTCTAACGTGGTCCTACATGCATGCCATGATATGTAAACAATACAAAACAAAAACGATAAACGAGAAATACGGAGAAAAACATCTATTTCTACGAAAAACCAGAAAAAGTTTCCCCTAAAAGTGTAATATGGGCTAACCTGTCCACAACAAGAATACTTGTATATATTCAATCAAAATGATATAAAATACGACAATCAAAACCAAATGCAATTATCTTCATTTTCATTTTCACTTGAGCCGAGTCTTAGCTCCACGACTCCTTGTTCATTCACACTTTTCTATTCATTTCATACGCAATTCGTCAAAACATAATGTAATAAAATTTCCAATCATACGCAATTAACACACTATCATTAGACATCATATAAGGCAAGTACATGTGTGTGCGATTATGTGCTGCTCCTCCGCAATCCCAACAGCTCTTATTCATTACGTTCCTCACCTACATATAGTAGAAAAACGTCAGCAACGGTTGTCACTGGTCCGGAAATAACTAATACCAAACTGACACAGGAGAGCTAACCCTCCTGTTGAAATAAAAACATCACATGAAAACTCATCATTCTCATTTCATACCGTCAATGGGAGGCTCTTCCATACCACTCTAAAGAGGCTGTCTCTAGGTTTACCTTTCTTACCTTTCTCATCTCATATTTCTTTCATTTCACATTCTCATTTCATCGTCAAAGTCCATCATCCATACCACTCTAAAAGTGGCTGTCTCTAGGTTTAACTACTTCCATACCACATGTGGCTGTCTGCTAAATTTACCTACTTCCATACCACATGAGGTTGTCTGCCTAATCAATTTGCATGGGTTGTCGCTAAATTGCCTTCTCTCACCCCAACCTGCATGGACAAAGAAAAGCAACGCCAAAAACTATATATACATATAGGCCTGGGTAGGGATTCATAAAATAGGCCCGGAGGCAACTTGCTGTGGATCTCGTTTCGAAAACATACTCGAGGGATCTCATCCTCGAGGGTTATTAATCCGGAAATACGATCGGCTAAATGACCCGAGATAAGTGGGATCCAATAAAATGCTACTTAACTCATCCTGCAAGTAAGAAATCAAACCTACGATGAAATAGAGAGTAAAACAGAGACGAGTCCTAACGGACCTGGTAGAAGCTCCAAGCGTGGCTGCGCACCTAAGCGGCAAGCTCCTACTCCATACCTACACATCAAAACTATATATTAACGCCCGTTCATGATGCAATCACACATCCTATAGCACACACATCATCACGCATCAATCAACGCACATCAACCATATATCAATCAACATACATCAATAATAATCAATATAATTTTCCTACTCTACCTTACATTAAATCACAAAACCTATTTAGTTAACCTAATTAATCACCTAGCATTTATTTTAATATCACACAATCACATACATCCATATTTTTATTAACATAAAAAATATATAACACACCAATCATCCAATCATACCATCCTAGCAGATTAAGCTAATAATCATTAATTTTAAATAATTAAATTAAAATAAATTATACCTCGCACGTCGTCGGCAATCGGCGACGGCTAGGGTTTCGTCGCGGGTGTCGGAGCTCGAATTCG
>JAVDBV010081905.1:0-14216 GCA_032619315.1 Piper longum | reverse complement strand
GTAAGAAGGCTAAATTTGCCTCGAATACTGAACTCATTCAAACTGGGCCCACAGGGGCATAAATCGAGTGATTTAAAATTCCTATGATGCATGCAAATGATGTACCCAAAAAAATCCCAAACGGATACTAAACGTCGTAACGGCTAAATCTAGGCCTAAAATCCTATCTAATACATAAAAACAAATCAGTATACCTCAGTATACACTAATAACTCATGATCTTATAATTTGCATTTCGGGCATACTCAGCCTCCATAACATGTTCATAAGGCCATTTAGGCCCATACTCATAATCTGAAACTAGTTTGGCTCGGTCTCGCTCGAACCAACTCGATACTAACCCGAATAGGCAAAACTTAAATTAGGTAAAACCCTAACCCAAAAATGGGGTTTTACAACAAGTAGCAACAAACATTCTTCATAAGCACCAACTGCCAAGGAAGCTTGCAACAAACAAGCCTTCCTTCTCAAGTTCTCACCAAGTGCCGAGGAAGCTTGTGATCAGTTACTAAAACCTAGAAGCACTGCCACTTGGAGCTAGTCCACTCTTTCACTAAGATCACACCTTGAGCCAAGGAGTCCTCCACAAGCTATAACCTTCCTTCCCTAAAGGCCAAGTTCTCACATTCACTTCCAACACCCAAGAAGTTTATAATTGAAGCTTATGCACTTGAGCCTTGGTTCACATACACACCTCTTAGTAATACACAATTAAAGCAATGGGATTACAAGCAAAATGAGTAGCCAATACTAATTCCAAGGCTTGAACATCCATGAGGTCCAAAAGCATTCTAAGAGTTCATGAGTGTCTCAAACACACTTCCCAAGGCTCTATTTATAATCTATGGAGTTCCTTCCCAAAATAATATTCATTAGGATTTTAATCCACCAAAGTTTTCTCTTTCTAATAGCTACTTTGACAACTTTTTGAATGATCAGCTGCCATACGATCTACCGAGGTGTCTTCCCATCTTCCATAATGTGTTTAGTTGCCTTTACCAAGAAGTTTGGTCACCCTTTGGTTGCCAATGACATGTCTTTGTCATCTTCAACCAAACTTCTGTCTCTTGCCGATGTAGATTTTGGCTGCCAAAGTCTACACGAACACATCTCCCTTGTTATTGCAAGTTTGGCTAGTAGAAGTCTCTGCCAAAGTGGTTGCTAAATTCTTCATGAAAACCCATACTTGATCTTTTGGTCTTTGGCTGCCAAAGACCAAGTTGAAGTAGCTACTGTGCTTTCCTTGTGAGCCCTAGGGTTGATTTGCCTGATTTTCGGCTATCAAAGTTCCAGTTGAAGTTACTTGCCAAACTTCCTAGTTCTTCCACTTCTTCTTCGAGTCTTATTGATTAGATTTACACAAAGTGTACAAGGACTTTTATGGAGTACTTAGAGAATTTGCGATGTTGTCTTATCAAAACAAGGCTCAACATTAGTTACATCCGGTTGAGCACCAATTGTTGAGCTGATATGATACGTGTAAGCCTTTCCAATTGGTTATGGTGTGTTAGTAGTTAGTAGCGTAGGACTGAGTTTTGAGAGTCTTATATTTTACTTAGTGCGCTTACATAGAATTCTAGGAGTACTTTGTTAACCCTATATTATACATTGGTTAACCTAGTTTGATTTCCTAAGCCATGTTGATAACATGCCATTTTTATAGCGTTGCGACATTAGTGCTCATAGCTGCAATGCTCAACTGACATTTAGCATTTTTCCAGAATATGTTAGTGGCATAGCTCTCATTTATTAGAGTTTTGTTTGTAATTTTTACAAAGATCTCAAGTTATGATTAGCGTGAAAGAATCCTTCAAGTCAAATTATGATTAGCTTGATAAGCCTCCATAGCGCACTCTTACTCCAAAAGCTAGATCGAGCAATATGACTTTCCCAAAGCTTACATACAAGTCATTGGCCTTCCCCATAGGCCAGAATTGATCTAGGATTAACCCAATAATTCTCCCCCTCATACGTCGGACCACCCAAATCATTGTTGAACCTTGTTTTTATGTGAAAATGCTTTAAACTCTCTAAGGTTGAGTAAGGGAAAGCAATCAACCAACTTGGATTAGAATAAGCAAGAAAGGTTTTGAAGTGTTGAAATCATAGGGACCTTGGCAGGCATTCAGTTAGGACTTCGAGAACTGAAGCAAGGAGGGGCAGACTAAATAAGGTTGAGTTCCAACCTTATGCTGACCTTTGATAATGCGTTCAACAACAAAAGACCTTGGGCTTAGAGATAAGTTGTGCGAACAATGACTTCGGTTGCCCTTAGTCATTTGACAACCAAAGATAGAAGTCTGAAGTTAATGAGTTAAAATGCTACACTCTAAACTATTTAAGGTTGAGCAATTAAAAACAAGTAACTAGCTTGGATCAAAATCAACTCAAAAGCTTTTGATGTGTTGAAGTAATAGGGACTTTGATAGGTGTACGGTTAGAATTTCAGCAACCAAAGTAAGCAGGTGTAGACTAAGGAAGGTGAAGTTCCAACCTTCGGCTGACCTTCAGTTGTGCATTTGGCAACCAAAAACCTTACACTTAGTGAGAAGTTGCGCCAAAATTGACGTCAGTTACCCTTCGATCAAGGGTTTGGAAATCAAAGATAGAAGTTTGAAGTTAATGAGTTGAAGCGATAGAGTTTGACAATGATTTGGTCACACATTTGGAAACCGAAGGTGTTCTTCTAAAAAAAATTGAAAACCAATTGTGGAGTTTGGAAGCTCACAATGGATTGGGGAAGTTTGATAAGAAAATTTGGCAGACACTTGGTCAAAGTTTTGGTAGTTGGCTAGTGATAAGTGATCGTTCGGTTAGCGATTGGTCGATTGGTCAGCAGCTGATCATTTTGAAAAAAAAGTGCCAAAGCTAGCCTTTGGAAAAAGTGAAAGGGTAGGATCAAATCCAACCACTACTATTCTCAGAGGGGCTATGCCTATAAATATGGCCTTGGGAAGCTTGTTTTTAAAAAACCCTTTCGATACCTCTTGCTAGCATTGCGATCCTTAGACTTTCTTGGTGTGAATTAGGAAGCTCAAGATTGTGTTTGGATTGGGATGATATATTGGCTTGTATTCATAGGTGATTCATTGTGTAACCAATAAGAGTTCTAGCTGTTGTGAGGTTGCTCTAGTGTGTTTGAGTTGTTGTGAACTCCTAAGTGTGGGAATGGGTGTGAAGTATCTTGTTTGAGGACAGAAGGTGTAACTTCTAAGGTTGTAAAGCTTTAAAGGTGCTTGGATCTTTAGTGAACTAGGATCTTTGATACTTGGTGGTTGTGAATGAAGGCTTGTTGGAGGCTTCAAGGTTGTTTGGAGTGCAATCTTCTTTGGAACTTAGAAAGGTGCTTGTGAAGGAGTTTTAGCTTGGTTTCTTCTAAGGTTGCAAGTTGGTTGCCTTGTGAAGTTACGAAGACTTGCTCAACAAAAGACATTGTGGGATAGAAGAGTGGATGTACCAATTGGGAACCTCTTAAAAAATTTATTTTTGTCCTTTTTCTTTTCTCTTTCTCTCTCTCTCTCTCTCTCTCTCTCTCTCTCTTGGTGTGTTTGCGCTATTAGTTTATATTCACTTGTTTAGCACACTTAGCTTTTTTGAGCTTGACTTGCTTGCGGTTGGAAGTTAAGTAGACACAATTTTTAGGTGAGTTTGCTACTTGTATGGTTAGACTTATTCACCAATACAAGTAGCAACTTAGAATTACACTATTAGTGCTTTTCACACACACTCTATAATGGCCTTGCCTACTCTACTTGTGCTTTCTTGGATATTTTATTATTTGTGCTTAAAATCATTTTTTTATTTTTGTCCATTCTTGTGATCTATATAACACCTTTAAGGGTTGTGGAGATCAAACTCTTTGGATTAAGTATTTGTAGCTGGCTCTCGCTCACATTAGGTGTGTGCCTTTAATTATCTCTTTCTCACATAAACTGGGCCCACATGTTACAATGTAGTTTTAGGAGACTCTAATTTAGGCTATTCTGCTGAGTTAACATGACAACTCTCATATATCATGCTACCCAAATCATCTCCCCTTAAGCATACTGGAGATGACAAGTTATAGTGAGGTTTTAAGAGACTTTAATTTGGGTTAGTTGACTTACGACGAGCTTAACATGATTCTAATACTATTTGTCACAGGCCTCTATGAGCCTTTCATATTCCAAAAAATAGCCGAAGAAGTAAAGTTTTACCAAAGCCTACGAACAAGTCATTGGCCTCCAGATCTAATGTGGGATTAACCCAATATTTATTGCATTCGAGTCACAATCCAAATGTCAAATATGAGCCACAAGTTCGGTTTACTTTATGGATTATTTCTAAAATATGGAGTATATCTTGCTGTACTATATGCTTATATTCTACCTTATTTAGATTTTCAATTATAGTTTGACTTTCTAAAACTTTATATCACTAAATAACTGTATTGGGTAAGTTAATCATTACTTTTTACAAAAATTAATGAAAAACTAGTTCAAGAAGTAAAGTTTTACCAAAACCTATGTACAAGTCATTGGCCCCCTACAACTAATGTGGGATTAAGCCAACATTTATTGTGTTCATGAGTCACAATTCCAAATGTCGAATATGAGCCTTAAGTTCGGCTACTTTATGGATTATTTTCTGAAATATGGACTATATTTGTTTGCACTATATAGTCTTATATTCTACCTTGTTTAGATTTTAAATTATAGATTTGACTTTCAAAAACTTTACATCACTAAATAAATTTTTATATATATTGGGAAAGTGAATCATTATTTTTTGCAAGAAGTAATGAAAATCCAACAATTAAATAGGTTGCCTTTTTATGTCTTTCCATCTTTTGATATTTGATAGAATCCTGCTAAAGTAGAGGCGTAATTATCATCAAGTCAAGCCATCTCGCAACAAAAATGTGATCAGCTTAGTTTGGCTTGAACTTGTGTTTGTTATTTCAGGTTTATAAAAATAATAATTCCATGAACTATGAACACTGAACAAAGGAATGCTAGGACTTAGTTCAGCTAGGAACTCGAACTTAATACATTTTACCTAGGCAAATATTTAGCCTGACTTTATTCTTTTTCTTAATATTTTCTATTGTCAATATTAATAACAAGTATGCCAACATGAATTTATATAATTTAAAATTTTATCACTTTTACTCGTACATCGAACTATCTTATCATGAAAACTGGCTTTGAACTATCTGGAAGCATCAAATACCCTGTGTCAGTTTCCCATAATTAAACTCGAATAAATAAGTAAGCAACTGTTCAACTCCAGCTTCACTTAAAATATATAACCAGTTAATAAAACAAATATGAGCAGACTAGCTTAGAACAAACAGAACATGAAGAAAGTGGTGCTTAGCGCACAACTTGGCTCGTTTACACGCCATAATGCCAAACGGAAGATGCAGCTCCACTTTCTTACAGCATAAAGTTTAGCCCAACTTCTCTCTCTCTTTCTCTCTTAAAACCAAATTATTGGGTATACTTCAGGTTGTAAATAGAGTTTTCAATGTCCATTTGTATGATTCAATTCATTGGTACATTTATTGTCAAACAACCTCTTTGGATTCCCATGCATGAAACGAGTCATTATTTAGACAAACGTTTCAGGGATCATATATTTCACGTTCATGAATGAGAGCCTACTTCAATTTCCATGGAAGTGTCGATTGTATTTAACAATGAATCACGGCTAGCACACTTAATCAACAAGGGTACGCCGACAACCTTGAGTAAGCTAGCATATCAGAATGGCCAAAGTTGGAGTTATGATCTTCACTTTCCTTTACTTGTTCTTGGTGATTTCAGGTAATTAAAGAATAAACCACTTTATTTTTCATTGAAATGGTCGTTTTATTCATGCATTTTGTCTCTGTGATTAAATAGATCATTGTGATGTTATCTGAGTGTTGCAGGTGCCCTGTCACTTCCATTTACAGAACTCTGATGTTAGACGAGAGTTCTGGAAATACTATGATGAAGTGTGTGATCCAGTCTGACCCGGGAAGATGGATAAGTGCATGATGAACTGCCTCAAAGGATGCAACAAAGGAGGGCATTGTGTGATCAAGGAAAACAAAGAGTATTGCTACTGCAAGTGTTAGAATGATTCGACACTATTGTTATTGGTCCCTTGTTGCTGTGACTAGAACAGCTTTATCATCAATAATGTAACAAAATGGTGCTCTGTTTGTCATTCAATATGCTCTTATGGTTTGTACATATTACATTTTAGTATTACATATTAGTATGACTCAAAAGACGAGAGGTTTGTGAGACGTTAGAGAGTGTGAATAGGGTACCTTAAAGGCTTAAGGACTCATCAGAGTTGGAAAAAATATAGAAAAGAAATTGAGAAGAATAGAGGGAGAAATAAAGGAAAGGAAAGATATTAGAAAGAAAGAAAAGAAAATAAAGAATTCGTGCCCTGTGGAGAAGGGTGGAAGAAAGAATATGAAGGAAGATTAACCATTATACCTCTTTTTTCCTGTTTTCTTTACACGCTTCTTTTAACATTGGGCAAAATTGTGTTTGTTTGGAACCATAATCTCCTTAATCTCCTTCCATTGATAAGATTTAATGGTTGTCCATGCCTCCCACTGCAAGCTGTGCGGTTTGGTACAGTCGAAGACATTTACGAATACCATTTACTACTTTCTCAATCACTTACCATTATTATTTACTGCTAATTTGACCATTTGCTGGCTATTGACCATTTTGGCCACTGGTTGTTAATAGTTAACAGTTGGTAAATTTTAATTTGAACCGTCAACTCAACTCTTAGGTAATATATAATTCATGCAAAGATTATAAAACTTCACCATATATTTACATTAAACTAACCTTTAGAAAGAAATATAATAATATAAAATTTTAGTTAACATGGTATTAATAGCATTTTTTATATTAAATAACTACCTTTAATAAAGTGGTAAACCGTAATGATAGAGGCTTCTGCCATTTCCGTTTTAAAATAAAAATGCTGGATTAAATTTCACCTTTTTACCATTTTGTCAATGTAAAAAAAGCCAAGCTATTTTATATTAATTTAATTTGAAATAAACTGTAAAATGGTCAAACGGCCAACCACTTGGAGCCTTGCTCATTCCAACAACCACATCACAATTTTAGTGTGATATTTCATGCAAATTCAGAAAATATCATTGAAAACTTCAAAATTATCGAAAATGGTCACAAAATTACCAATGAAGGTAGAATTAAGCTTCTTTGTTAAAATAAAGTTGCTTTGAATTTCCAATTATATGTTGTCGGTGAGGTTATCGATATTAGGAGTGGACATTAATGTTGAACTAAGCAAGATGTTTCGCCATGCACGACTTATTTTACCGATAAACTTTTATTTTTTAGATAAGTCTTGTTGAACAATGAGATAGTAGATTATATAATAATCTAATATCTTAAATATAGATTCTTATTAACTCTGATTTTAAAGATAGATCCTAATTAATTGAGAAGGTAAAATATAATAATTTTATTTATTTTTTTAAATTTTATATTGATAGGTTGATTTTTCTACTTTTAATTGGAAGTGAGTTCTCTTTTTATTAAGAAGAGTAAATATGGTTATAATGAAGATCATCTTTGCTACAAAATTATATGGGTGCACAATCACCGATAACATTTGGCACGGCTGTTCATTTTACTGTTCATGCTAAGTTTTCCAGTTTGTTGCAAGTGGCATGTATTTGGTTCAATCAGGTCTTAATGGATTCTTTTGAATTTTAAAATTATAAAAAAAATTGTTTTAGTAGACATTAGAAATTTTACTTATGATTAATATTTAATTAAATATCAGTACCGAATTGAGACGAAATCCATTGGCAAACGACCTAGGTTTTATAGCAGCTTACCAAATAAGAATGTTAATTATAAGGCTCCAAACTGGTTAAAAAGAATAATATCTCATAAGTTGGAGTGACCAAGAGTAATCAAATTTCACCTAAATCATTTCTCCAAACCAATGTATGCTCCAAATTTTGCCGTGAGAATGAATCAATCAAATTATAAATTTCAAGACAAATATGCTTTCATGCAACATAAGCTTTCTCTAAGTGTAGTACATAATCATAAGCAAACAAATCTAAATTCCGGCAACAAAGAAATATTACTATCAAGCGATCACTAATAAAAGAGTTTGACATAAAATTAAACAAATCCAAGTATTTCACATTCGTCAATAAAATTAAGCAAATTAAAACGAGTCAATTGTGCATTTTAAAATAATTAGATGATATAAATTAAACACAAAATATCAAGAGTAAAACAAACTAGTAAAACAAATTAGAAATCCCCCCATACTTAAAATGAGTAGTGTTGTCAATGCTTAAAACGAAAAGATAAATTAAAAGAACATTCACTGATAATTAGCACACAATTGGGGCAGCCTTCCTCCTACAAAAGAAAATAAAAACTTTATTTGTCTCACAAGAAGCAGTTAAGTTATAGTCTTCAGCCGCATTATCCACCATGCTCATGTTGGATTTTTATTTTAAAAACAACACAGCGCCGCAACGCTGCGTTTCTAGCACCACGAAGTTGCTATTCTGGCCTAGCGCTCGGGCTAGCACCCGAGCGGTTTAAGCACTAGTTTTTTGAGCGGTAAGCACCTAAGCGTTTGGTTATGAATCATCGGTTCATGTTTTCTGGCTTTTTAAACGCTATCTCAGAAGGTGGCACCTTTTTACTTTTCTTTCTTCCTCCTATATCTCTCTCCCTCTTGTGGTGATTTTTTGGAGATTTTGGGTGGACAAAGTGGATTTGACAGAGTCTTCCTCAAAAATCATGCTTCGTGACTGGAAGAGTATTGTCTTCTCTTTGCTACACTCACAGGTGAAGAAAAATCCATTGTATCTGGGATAAAAAATTACCGGTAGACCCTATGTAGAGGATGGTAATATTGTATTGAAGAAAGCATCTTGTACGTGCCTTGGATTCGTGTTTACCTCATCAAATTGTCCATTTTTTATAGGTTCAATTTATCAGGTGTGTAATTTCCAGTATCCCTCTTAATTTTTCTAACTCTAAGTTCTTTGATCTGCTTCCTATTGTGCTTGTACCTCATGTCCTCAACCTTAATGTTCAGCTTCTCAGTACCAGTGGGGAGATCATCAATCAGATTGCAAGGCTCATACTTTCGTGGGTTGAGAATTAGAAACTCATTTTGGTAAAAAGAATCAAACATCCCTTTAGGTCCAAGGTTAAAATCAGCCTTCATGTTAAAGCCGTTAAAATTCAACTTTATTTCTTCCCCATCAATACAGTAACCACTTTCAGACTTCAACATGGAGAATGCTTCATTGCAGACTTTAGTTCTACTCTCATGTCCGTCAACATAAAAATATACTTAATGAAGAACACAACATGGTTTTATGCAATGTTCTCGTGTTTCCTCAACTTGTTCATCATGCTCTAGAATTTGTGACTCCTCAACTTCTTCCGCATACTCATTTAATTCATCTTCAGCCTCCACCACATCATTTTTAGATTTTACTTTAGTGTCCACAAGTTGTTCAGAAACCAAAGAAATCAATTGACTTAATGAGGCTTCCACCTTGATATGTGCTTCTTGATTTTTCATTCTTTGCTCATTGAAAGTGATAAATTGAGCCAGCATCACTTCTTGCTTGGAATCTTCATCATCTTGATTTTGAAAGATCATTTAAAATTTTTGACATTGCATTTTATTTTATTGTATGGCTTTGGCCAAAACCTCTTCAAACTTAGAATTATCCAATCTGTCATATAACTCAAATGATTTCAAATCCTATTAACTCCTAACATACATATCTACAATGAAAAGATACAAGTCAAATGCATGCATGCATAAAAACACACAAACAGTATAACACAATAGCGAGGAGAGGTAGAAAGGGGAGACTTTTACTTCAAGGGGGATCAAATGGAGGTCTTTTGGGCTTCACACCCCAAGATCTACTATCCTAGGTGGCAAGGATAGGCTTGGAGAAGCTAGGGAGGGCTAGGAGATTCCAAGAAAGGAAGAGACGGAAACTAGGAGTGAAGGAGGGTTGGAGAAAAAAAAGTGGAAAGGTGAAAAATGGGGAGAAGGTGGGTTTTCATAGAAGAGACAAAAATGGTCAGTGCAAGGGCAATGGCAGGGTGCATGCCCCTGATTAGCCAGACCAAAAGTCATTGTTTACTGATTTCACAGGCATGGTTCGGCCAAAAACAAGGTTTGGTCTGGACACAAAGGAGACCTACTGGCCCCCTTGAGCCATAATTAAACCCTAACTAGTACAGGTCCAAGCTCAAGGGCACCAAGAGTGTGTTGTTGTGCTGGTTACAGTGCGCGTACACTTAGAGTTTCACCCTAGGTAGCCAAGATGACTTCCAGAACCATGTCGCATGTGCCGAAGGGGTTAGGATGGCCCAAAAAGGGTTTCAAACACACGACAAGCTACCAAGACTATCGAGGGACATTGTCCTAACATCTAACTAGACTTGACTCGACTCGACCGAACCATAAATGGAAAAGTTGGGCATGTAGCATTCAAATGGGCATGCCGAGCACCTAAGGAGGCTGTGGTAAGAAGGGTCAGATCATCATACTCAAATGGCAAGAAGGCCCGGACCCAACTAACATGATTGAGGTCAAGACCGAACCAACCTAAAAACCATCAAGTGAACCGAGTTTTGCATCCTCCCCCACTTGAGAAAATTCTATCTAATATTTGTCTAAGGGGCTACACACACAACAAAATGCCATAACACATAGACAACACTCAAACAATAGCACATAAAACGAGAAACGAAGTATAGGATGTGTTACTAGCTCATACCACAGTCCTCTATAGGGAAGCGTTGTTGCCTCTCGTCCTCATGCTTCCAGGTGGCCTTCTCAACTCCATGCCATTACTAGAGCATCTTCACGAGATGTACCTCCTTCCCATGGAGAATCATCATAAATCAGTTGATAGTCTGCGTAGCCTCCTCCTCTAGGATAGGTCGGGGTTGGACGTCGAGCTCCACATGCCGTATTCTGTGAGATCCATCCGACATGTAATTCTTCAGCATGGAGACATGGATTACCGGATGTACTTTCGACAAATTGGATGGAAGTGCAAGCTCATAAGCTACCTCACTAACTCGTGTAAGCACCTCAAACGGGCAAATATATTGTGGACTTAGCTTGCCCTGCTTCCCAAAAGTGCACACCTCGTTTCGTCGGTGAGTCTTTCAGAAAGACAAGATCCTTGGGGGCAAAGCTTATGTGCCTACACTCTTGATTTGTATATGCCCTATGCATGTCCTGAGTGGCTGATAGTCTCTGCTAAATCAACTCAACCCTCCCTTGGGAGTCCTAAAGCAACTCTTGCCCAACTATCAATGGCTCACTGCCCTATACGCTAATGATCTGCACGACGTACCATATTATGCCTCTCAAGGTGCCATTCCAATACTGGCCTGGTAATTTTTGTTTAGGTAAATTCCACCAAGGGTAGATTCTCCTCCCAAGATCCACTGAAGTCCATCAAACACAATAGGAGCAAGTCCTCTAGGATCTGGATCATACTCTTAGACTGGTTGTTTGTGGAAGATAGGCTATGGTGAACCTAGTATTTGTGCCAAGCTCTCTCTGGAAAGAACTCAAGAAGGAAGAGATGAAAATGCTATCTGATATAATGTCTTGGGGAACTCCATTGAGCATAACAATCTGGTCTTTGTACAACTTGGCCAATGTCGATATTGGATAAGTTGTAAGAATTGGAATAAAGTACACCAATTTCGTCAACCTATCGACTATAGCTCATATGACATCCATATGATTTTCAAAAGGGGTGGACGTGAACAAAATCACATATAATACAATCCCACTTCCACTTTGGCAGTGGTAATGGCAGCAACAAAGCTTCTAGTTTCTATTGCTTGATCTTCACCAACTGACAAACAAGACATTGTTATAAAGTGTTGAGGATGTCTTTCTTAACCCCTGGTGTAACACCCCGACTCGGCTCACCCTTGAACCGACCCTGAAATGTTACCGGAGACTGAACTGTTCAATAATCTACTAGATTCGGTTAAGCCGACCCGGATCTACTCTCGGCGTCTTAAGATGAAGATACGATTCACTACATATATGACATACGACTAATCCACACACTAATATAATTAAGAACAAAATCAAGAAAATTTTTAAAATATAACGGATAGAGTTTCCCCTAAAAATGCAATTAGGGGCCACCCTGTCGAATATACATATGCAACTATATTTAATCATATATCAAACAACTTCATTCATACAAAATCTAACATGCTATAAACTCATTTTAAAACTTTCTGCGCAATCTATTTATGTTCACGTCATCTCATCATGTCTTAATGCATAATCACGTTTCATCATCACGTCCTTTCATTTCATCACGTTAGTTTCAATATAATAAAATCATAACCGAAATATTAAACATTCAATCAACAAACATATATGTGTGTGTGCAGAAGACCTCATTGCTCCTCCGTATAGCTGGCACATCCATCACGTACTCATCACCTACATATAGTACAAAACCGTCAGTAACGAGCGTTACCGGTCTGAAAAATAACTAATATCACACTGGCACAGGAGAGCTAACCCTCCTGTTGAATGAAAACCATAATATACTTCCTCAAGAACTCTCACAAGGGCACTAACGGGAGCCGTTGCCCTTGAGCGGCAGCATCCCCTATCCATCTCATTCTCTTTCCTTCGCTATCTCATCTATTGCGTATTGCATCAAATCTCTTTCTCGCGTCTTGCGTCAAATATCATTCTCGTTCATCTCAGACCTCTCGTCCTCCATATTACTCTTGGCCTTGAGCCGAAGGCCGAGTACTCTCAGGCAGTCGCCTTTAGTACCATTTAAACCACAAGTCATGACATGCACTATACTAAACAATACCCGTAAACCTCCACGTTCTTCGGGTGTGAGGAACTAAACGCGGAGTTAGCAGGATCCCTTGGGATGAAGTGGGTCCTCCCCAACATCAACCCGAAGATGAACACATCCCTTGTCTGAAGCCATGGCCGCCTCCCTCTTTCCAACTATCACTGAAAACACGAAAACTATATATATAGGCCTGGGTAGGGAATTTAATATAATAGGCCCGAAGGCAACTTGTGGTGGTTCTTGTTTTCGAAAACATACTCGAGGGATCTCATCGTCGAGGGTTATTAATCTCGGAAAATTATTCAGCTAAATGGCCCGAGTTAAGATATGATAAAATTCCACTTAACTCGTCATGCAAGTAGAAAACCAAACATACGATGGAATAAAGCGTCAATCAGAGACAAGTCCTAAACGGAGCTGGTATAAGCTCCAAGCATGCCATCGCGCCTAGGCGGCGAGCTCCTACTTTGTACCTACACATCAGAGCTAAATACTAACGCCCGATAACTAAATGATGCATCAAGCTGACATGATCAACACACTTACAATGCAAACATTCATCAATGGTCAAATAATCATAAATTTGAAAATAATCCTAACTCATCCTATTTAGATCAATTTTATTATATTTTCTATGTTATATCGTACTCAATTAACATGCTTAGATTTACTTTACCTCATTAGATCATTTAACCTTCATATGCTATTAATCACCTCATACAACTTATCACTTCATTCACAATTGACCCAACCATGCTACTTATTATCTCATCAATAATTATAATTTAATCACATCAATCAATAAATCCTAACATGATGTGCTAACAATCATCAAGTCTAAATAATCAAATTAGAGGTAATTATACCTTGCATCGTCGGCATCGGTGACGGCTAGGGTTCCGTCATACGTGCATCTCGAATTCGGCGCTCCACAATGTCCGAAGTTCGATCGGGTTCGACCGGGTGAACTCCGTGGAAGATCCGGTGAATTCCGGCAAATTCCAAAAATTCCGGTTTTTCGGAGGGTTCGAGCAATTTTCCAGCGACTTTTCGGGGTTTTCCGCGGAGAATCGCAGGTGGTGTCTACTGGTCGGATCAGGGCCGTATAGGGTACCATCGAAACCGTCTCGACAAGCCCGACGTGTCTGTGGTGTCAATGCGGCCGACGGAGGCGGAGGCTCGCCGGAAAATGCTAAAAATAGAGCGGCGGCGTTGGGTGGCCAGGGCAGCGATCGACGACGCTATGGTCGGGGAAGGTCGCTAGGGGGTCGAGGGGGTTGTGGCTATCAGTCGATCGCGGCAGCGACGATCGCCG
>JAVDBV010081888.1:0-17936 GCA_032619315.1 Piper longum | reverse complement strand
CATCAAACTCCACCTGTTTGGGAGTATCATCTGTCTGCTTTATATTTTCAGAAGTCACCTTTCTCAACATGGTAGATTCATCAAATGTGACATCCCTGCTAAAGATTACTTTCTTTGTTTCTGGATACCAAAGACGATAGCCTTTCATACCAGAGGTGATCCCCATAAATATCGTCTTCTTTGCTCTTGGATCTAGCTTTGATTCCTTAACATGGTAGTATGCAGTGGAACCAAACACATGTAAGGAATTATAATCTGTAGCAGGCTTTCCAGACCATTTCTCCAATGGAGTTTTACCACCAATAGAAGTAGATGGTAAACGGTTGATAAGGTGACAAGCATATACCAAAGCTTCAGCCCAAAATTCTTTGCCCAACCCAGCATTGGACAGCATACATCGAACCTTCTCCAGCAAGGTTCGATTCATTCGCTTTGCCACCCCATTCTGTTGTGGTGTATGTCTGACAGTGAAGTGTCTGACAATGCCTTCCTCTTCACACACCTTTTGAAATGGATCATTTTTGAATTCACCACCATTGTCTGTGCGAAGGCGTTTGACTCTTCTCCCTGTTTGAGTCTCCACCATCTTTTTGCATTTCAGGAAAATTCCCAACACTTCACCCTTCGTCTTCATAGTATACACCCAAAATCTTCGGGAAAAATCATCAACAAGGGAAACATAATAGTTTTTGCCTCCCAATGAAGTTGTCTTGGAAGGCCCCCACACATCTGAGTGAACATTATTCAAAATACCCTCAGTATCATGGATTGCTGTGCCAAATTTCACCATTGTTTTCTTCCCTTTGATACAGTGCTCAAAAAAATCTAATTTGCAAGCCCGAGCACCTTTTAATAATCCTTGAACTATCAATAATTTCAAGGATTTTTCTCCAGCATGCCCCAAGCGCATATGCCATAACCTGGTTGCTTTTGACTCCTGATCATCAGTAGGAGTTGACGTCGCTGCTGCCTCCCCAACAATTGTACTACCCATAAAGTAATACACATTGTTTTTTCTTCGAATCCCCTTCATTATCACAAGAGCACCAGAGATGATCCTCATTATCCCATCTTTCGCCCTCATTTCGAAACCTTTTGACTCTAAAGTTCCGACAAAGATGAGATTCTTCATCAAATCTAGCACATAATGAACACCAGTTAAAGTTCTGGTTGATCCATCATGATTTCTCAAGTGAACGGAACCAACTCCATGTGTGACAAGAGGGGCATTATTTGGTGTGTAAACAATTCCACCATTTAGTTCTTTAAAATCAAAGAACCACTCTTGATTGGGCATCATATGATGGCTACAAACAGAATCTAGCAACCATGAACTAGAGTTGCTAGTTGATGCAGCAATGGAAAGGTCTGAATCTGCATCATCACACTCAGCAACATTTGCAGCAACTTTTCCCTTGTCAAGTTTGCATTTATTCTTCAGCTTGGGACAATCTTTCTTCCAATGGCATTTTTCTCTACAAAAGGCACATTCATCTTTGCTCGGTCTGGACTTTGACTTCGATCTTCCCCTTCTTCCTTTATTCTGGTTCTGCCACCGGACTCTCTCTACAACAAGAGCTTCAACTTTTGCACTTGTGTTTTCTTGTTTTTCCTTCTTTCTCAATTCATAACTATAAAGGCAGCAGTTACTTCACTGAGAGACATAGCAACCTTCCCATGAAGTAGAGTAGTTTCAAGAAACTCAAATTCATGAGGAAGTGATCCCAACAATATGAGAGCCAAATCTTCATCATCAAAAGTCACGTCCAGATTCATCAAATCAGTTACTAGCTGATTGAAGCTAGTAATATGATCATTTAGAGCGATACCAGGAACATAATTGAAGCGGAACAATCTCTTTTTCATATAGAGCTTGTTCTGACTACTTTTCTTCAAGAATTTCTCCTTCAGTGCCTTCCACAATTTACTTGCAGAAGTTTCTTTAGAAAAAGCATACTTCTGCTCTCTAGAAAGGCACGCTCGAATGGTACCACATGTCATTCTATCCAGAGTTCTCCATTCTTTCTCCTCAAGATCTTCTGGTTTCTTTTTTTCGATGGCAATATCTAGACCCTGTTGAAAGAGGGCATCTAGAACCTCACTTTGCCAGTACCATCAAAAATCTCCATAGCAAATCTTGGATTTATAACAGCAGTTCTTCCCAAAATTGAATATGAAGAAGTTGTTGCCTTCGATGTGGATGGTTCTGACATTTCTGCTACAATGTCTATTTAATAGCTCTCAATGCGGAAAGCCAATGGCTCAAGGAAATTTTTTTCTGATATGGAAGATCAGCACAAGCCGCAACCACAGAGCATACTAAAATTAACCAATGGCTCTGATACAAATTGTTGTGAAAAACGGGTAATTTTCACTAAAGATAACTAGTTTACTGTGAGAACTATTACCTAGATGACAAGCATGAAAACTATTGTACTAAAAAATCACCCCAAGATAAAATTCCCAGGAAAGTTGTGGGACAAGATAGTCCGCTTAAAAACTAACCCCTAGACAGAATTTTATCAAGACAAAAAATATAAATAGCATAATAATTAACACCAACTATACCCGACAATAACTATTAAATAGACAAGAAAAGAACAAGAACAAACACCAGAATTTAACGAGGTTCGGCAATTGCCTACGTCCTCGAACACTACCAAAATAATATTTCACTAAAGAGAACTATTACAAAGAAAGAAAGAACAAATTACTAATGGTAGAAGGAACAATTACCAATGGTAAAAAGGAAAGTAGGTAATTTTGAATTACCCTTTGGGATGAAAAACTAAAGAGGGGAGAGGGTCCATTTTATATGGAGAGAGCCCCCCTACACCCCACACCATTTAGATGTGGGATTATGACAAAGTATACAACAGTAACCACTGCCCCCGCTGATGCCACCAATGTTTGTGTTGAAGCCGCCACTGCCATTTCCTTGGCCATAGCCGTAGCCGCTGCCAACACTACTACCACTAATACCTGTATTGAAGCCGCCATCATCACTACCTCGGCCAATGCCATAGCCACTGCCATGGTCATATCCGCCATATCCACACCACCATCTTCTCTGTGACCATATCCGTAACCAGATCCATATCCTGATCCTGATACGATGCCACTCCCGGTTCAGGTACCAAATCCAATTCCACTTCCAGACGATCTGATTATACCACTTCCAAACCCGAATCCGGAGCCTATACTGCATCTGGTTCGGACACCCTCCAGGCCCGCACCGCAACGTATCCAGTACCATGTCCAGATCCGATCCCACTTCCACTTCCACTTCCTACCCCAAATCCTGGCCCCAAGGGGCAGGGGTCCACCTCGAACCCCTGCTCCTTTACCATGGCCGAACCCTATGTTGGCCATTTGTCCGAGTGGAGGAACAAGACTCGGTTAGTTGTGTTTGTTGGAAAAATTATCGGCGTGTCCGATAGGAGCATATTATGGTAGAAAGGTACCTACCACCGTATGGTTGGGCTGGTTCATTAGTAAGGTGATGAGGATTGATCCACCCAACCCATTTGTCTGGATTAAAGGGCGGACTAAGGCTGTCCCGCTTTATATCATTATCATGGCCAACCTCCGGCCGAGCTGTTGGGCTGGGAATACCGAAAAGAATTCGGCCATCAGAGAGGCCGATGCCGAGTGCTGCAAGGCAGAGCCATTGTGAACGATCCATTTGTTACAAGACTGTTGTTCAACTGTGTTGTCAATATGGAAATGCCTCTTATTTATATATAGAACATGTTGCATGAAATGCATACAGTATGTGTACCCAAGTAATTGCGTCTTAATATCTTTCAAGTGCCCGGAAGTTGGGGACCATGACATTCATATGTACATTGGAGATGGTACATTCTTTTATGTATGGGGGTGGGGACCTACGTGTGTGCGATTCGAGGTGTGATAATAATAGTAGGTTGTGAATAGCAGAACTAGACGTGCTCTAGATATAGTATTGAACCATGTGTATGCGCCAATATACTGTACGTAGTGTGAAATCTAAATGACTTAGACTACTCTTTGATGTAATTAGCTCATTTTCTTATTCAGTGAATTATTCTGGATTTAAAATCGTTCATATGTGAACTCTTTCACATGGTGCAACGAGCTCATCAGTTTTTTAATTTATTTGCAAGTGGGAAGTGTTCTACACCTTCACATAAAAATTATAACCAATTAAAAAAAAGAAGCCTTAGTTGGATCGAATCGCCATTGGAACGGTCGAAACTCATGGCATGCTGTTTACCAAGCAAATTTATCCATCAACTCACTAGTATAAAAGTGGTCAATTGCCACGGCTAAGAATTGAGATAATTGGTAATTTATAGTAGTTAATGGCATGCTGTCACACTAAATTATATTTGCACAATTTTTACCGTGGTACTTGTAACCGAGACAATCAATTATTGCCTCAGTAGATCGTGGCAAAATATTGTCACGGTATTGCGGTGGCAATCGTATATATTACCGTGGAAAATACAGGTGGGATCCATATTTATGATAATCAAGTTTGCAATGGATTTTTGTCTTATTAAAAATTAATTGACGTTTGCCGTGTCTTAAATAGCTACAGTGTTCATGGCGAACCCGCGACAATATTATTTTATAATATTTTAAAATATTAATTTGCTTTCAATTTATTGACATCATAAAAATATATATTTGTAATAAATATTCATGATAAATAACATAATTCATAGCGAAATAACGATAATAAATAGGTAAGTCCACGCATGGATGCATGACATTTCATAATAAAACTTATCACAACTATGACATGGTCACGTTCAAAATGTTCCAATGCCTAACACCATACACATAATACATGCCAATGATCATCATCTGGCGGCGGATTCTACTCTTGTCATCTTCATCGTTGTGGATGACCGTCGGATAGATACATGCACTTTGAACTATTTTGTATATCCACCTGGCTGACGCTGCCTCAATTCAGGGTTGGATCTCTACATCTGTGGCCTCTGCCAGGCTCTGATCCCTCTCCTCCTTCCATGCATCATTTTCACTAGGGGCTAGAAACAGTTTGGTTATGGCTCGGTTAATATCATTTACGGTAACAATAGTTTTGGTTATGGTCCGCTAGAGGCTTTTGGATCACGTTGCAGCAGACCCGGTCCGAAGCATTCGGTATTTCACCAAAACCAGAGAACCAGCGGTATGACTATACTGAACAGTACAATGACGGACTAGATTTTAGGTCGGACAACTTTAAATACTGGCCCGTTGGCCTTGTATTTTATATGTGGTTTGTTATTAGTTCGGTCTGAATAACATGCAATCAGTCTAATAAGAAGATCCTTGTGTGTTATTATCGGCTTGGTCATTGGGCTTATCTACTTTTGTATTTTTTCCATCAACCCTAATTGTCAAATTGGTAGATTGTGTTTCCTTTAGTTGTGTAGTGTAGATTACAGTTATGTTCACACTTGTTTTGTCTGCATCACACATTTGTGTCGCATTAGGCTCAGAGTCATTTCGCATGTATTTTAGGCTTACCTATGTCTTTTTTTTTATCTCTCTCTCTCTCTCTTTCATCCCTTTTTTTCTTTTCTTTTATATTTTTATTTTTCTTTCTTCCCTTTTCTCTCCCTCCTTTGTTTTCTTCTTTCTCTTTTTCTCCTTTTTCCTCTTTTTTTTCCTTTTTCCCCTCCTTTCTTTTCTCCCTCCCCTGTCTATTTTCTCCCTTCCCCACCCTATTTCTCTTAGTCGCCACCAATTCCCCCGCCCCCCTCTTCTCTCTTCTCCCTCCTTCCTCCCTCTCCTCTCCTCTTCCCCCTTCCCTCCCTTTCCCATCTTTCTTCCTCCCCTCCTCCCCTCCCTTTCCTTCTCCCTCTTTCTTCCCCATGCTGCTTGCCCCCTCCTTCTCCCTTCTTCTTTCTCCTAGACATTGCCGCCGCTGGCTGCCGGTGCTGTCATGGGCCACCATAGCCTATTGGGCCCCAATTTTCCACCTTTCCCCCCTTCCCTTTCTCCCCAGTCGAGATATGTGCCTTCTCTCCCGTTCTTTTTATTTTCCGTATGACGTTTGCATGTAGATCTCCGTGATTAGGTATGATATAACTAGATCATCATTGTATTATATATATTTTGTAATTTTCTTATTGGTTTTGTGAAAAAAATATGATTTTTTATTATTTGTTGTAATTTTTAGTTGTTAAATATAATAAATAATCGTGTCGGCCTAAATTTGTAACATCTATCAACTAAATCTACCTAATGACAATTATAACTTTAAAAAGATAAATATTTTATAATTTTTTGGTTGCATCTGGGTGATCTCATTTCGGGCGTCCAGTTAGTTAATTAAAATAATAGTATTTTAACATGTATTTAGTTGTAAAATGATCACGGTGTGAAAATATTAACTCATATGGTAATTAACTTAATTATCTTAATTAACTTAAAATAATATAAAATTATTTTAATTATGATAATCTTTAACTCAATGATACGAGTTGGGTGTTAGGTGAGATTTTTCACGTTCTATATATGAAAACGCTACGATGAAAATTTCATCAAGGTTGAGTTTAAATAATTGACCCAAAATCTTAAGTTACTTTTCATAATTTTATCGAGATCTTATTCTTGATTAGCGCATCAAATATCTCAATTAAAGTACCAATAGTCTTAAGGGCATTTCGATATCTCTTGTTAGATTTAAGTATACAAGTTGAATCCTAAAAATAGTTTCAAAATGATTCGAGATCTCTGTCTCATTTTCTGTAATTATATTTTTCAGAATCTATTCGGTATGATGATATGCGCACTATGCGGATGACATGTGTTGTGATGTGATGTATCTTTAGTTACTTGCTTTGTTGCATGCTATGTCATTGATTATCTTGGATTGTTTGTGTGTCATTGCACGCACACATTATACACGGTTTGAGTAGTAGTCTACATTTGGTAGGTCGTGTGGAGTCGAGCTCGTCAAGCTAGGACATAGAGTTTGTCTCATAGATCCATTAGGGCTCCTCTCTACTTGATTTGTTATTTGGCTCTATCTTAGTTTCTATTGATATTGTAGGATATAGTTATTAGCATTTTATTAAATCCCACTACCTACAGGCCATCTTACCTAGTTTTTCGGATTAATAAAATTTTAAAGTTGAGATCATTTGATGTGAATTTTTAAAAATATAAGATCCAAATCAAAAGTCATTTTAGCGCTATTTATCAGCCTTCCTAGGCCTTATACGTTTGGTATGATTTTCAGATTTTCTATGTACGTGTGATGGACGGGAGTGTGAATCCCATAAAGGGGCCTGATTGGTACCCACCTGTGATGCTCAGTTTGGATGTTAAACAACAGATCAAGCAGAGGGGAGTCCTAATGGACTTGTGAAGGGGAGACTCTACCTGATTTTTCTCAGGATTTGAAGTCACTTCTGTAATTTGGATTCTTTTAGGATGTCTTATTTTCATGAGCTCGGTCCTAAGTATATGTGCCTATTTTTTATGAGATCATGTGTGCTTTGGTGGCGTAATTGATTCCCTTGAGCCTTCCATCATATGCCACCTTGAGTGTCTATCATGTGAGTTGGCTTTACATTAAGTTGAGCAAGAGTAGTGGTCCAAAATTCAATATTTTAGTTTTGTTAGCACTGGGTGATGAATCGGGGTGTTACAATTTCAGTATTAGAGCCAACTCTTAGTCAATTAAGATGGAAAGCTTCATTATTGTGTTGTTAGCTTCTCATGAGTCTATCTGAGTCTCATCCAACAGGTGTATTCTCTATTCCCTTCTTGTGTGGTTTTGTTCTGTGTTTGCTTTGCTTTTGTTGTTTTCTTTCTTACCAGGTTGGCAACTGGTCAGTTTGGCCATAGTGTGGGGCTATGTTGGAATCAGTGTTTATTGATGGGATCAGGTAGTTAGGGGCACATGCAATATTAGATTACAAGACAACAAAGATCAAATGGCCCGTCAGTTGTTTGGTGTGTGGCGATCCATTCTTGCCGCACGAGGAATGTCAGAGGAGGAAAGAGAGAGTTCCTCCTCATAAAGAGAAAAAGAAGAAGAATAAATAAAAGAATAAATAAATAAATATAGAAAATAATAGAAAAGAAGAAAAAATGGGGTAGGAGCTCATCTCGAATGAGTAGACATTCTGTGGCTGACTAGGATTCAGGACATAAGACTTGTCAAACTGTTTCACTAGCCGCCATTTGACAGGGTCAGTGGACATCTCCGCTAGAATCCTTATGAATAGAAGGATTAGCATATTAAAGGCACGCCGTTGCACAAGTTAGGGGATGGAAATAGTGGATACAGTTCAGGGATTTTGAGTGAAGCATCAACTGTGTGGATCAGTTCTAGTTCTACAAAGGATTGGTACATACATCCTTGATTCAGGGATCATAGAGGAGAATAGCAGTTTGGCAACACCTTGCCACCCAATGTGTAGCCACAAAATCAAGATCAAGTATGAGTGGTTGAGTGTGGACAAAACTTGTGTTTGTAAACCTATAAAATCAAGTCAAAATAGATAATAGACTGACAGGGAGTTGTACATCAAGGATATGATGTGTCAATTGGCAGGACAATGGATTTGGGTGTCTTGTGGATCACCCCCTTGCAGTAAGGAGAAATGCAAAGATATAAGGACATATGGACAGATACAACGCAGAATAAGGCATAATGAAGTTGGTAGACTAACCAGGTTGCTCTACCGATAGATGTGATCTAGCAAACACACTGATGTTGGATAGCCGTAGCACGATTGCTGTCCATTTAGCACGACCACCTTCTATGCAGCACCACCACCATCTGTATAGCAACGCCGCCATCTGTATAGCAACACCACCGTCTGACTGGCAAAACCATGTCCATGTAGCATAACCACTATCCATGTAGCATAACCATTGTCTGAGTCCTACAACCATCATTCGGGTAGCACAACCACCAACCGAGTAGAAGAAGCTGGCATCGGGAGTGACCCGGTAGGAAACTAGTAGAAACTACAAACGGGCACATCGAGTAAGTCAGGTAAGAATCAAATAAGACTCAGACCAGAATGAAGAAATGAAATGGCCAATTAGAGTACCAATCATCACAAATATGATCAAGGAATCAAGTGTAAAGAGTGAAAATCATGGATGGATAGTTGATAGAAAGGATGGTCAGTGATCAAAAAGGAAACCAGTGATGAGATGAGCAGGTCTTGGGCGTATTGAGTAGATTAGTGTGATTTTTGGTGAGTTTCCCTCCCCCGTCTTTTTCTAGTGGCGTGGCTTGATGTAGTTCCATAGTGTGCTTACCTCTGACTTGTATGTGCTTATATATATGAGCTCTATTACTTCCTAGCAGTGTGTATCTTGCATGTGCATGTTTCCTGTTGAGTATATTCGGGCCATAAAATGTTGTAATGATTATGGTAGAACTACCTATTGAGTGTACCTAGGATATGGTGGCGGTTTACACCCTATTGACCACAGTTTTGGCTTGCTACCATCGAGTTCATGTTCATGTATTGTGGTTATATTAGCGACATTTTGGTATCATGACGTGGGTGTGGAAAATTTTTTCTTTTACGTTAACGTTTTCTATGGATGATAAGTCACATTTACTAGTTTGAAAATTTTTTCCATACTTACTAGTGGTGCTGCAGGTTTGGTCGAAGAGATATAAGGATTGAGAATGGCTAATGGATGTTAGGCACCCCTGGGCTCTGATACTACTGTTGGGCCCTTTGGGTCCCCTAACAGAAGACTTGTAATAGGTGTTACGGGTCTCTCTTAATCCAAAAGTTAACTTAAAGTATAAGGCTTTTCTATTAGCCTATATACAAGACACCAACGCTTTCTACGGTCGATGTAAGATAAATCCAACAATGGGGGCACTGACTAGTCTGCTATTGTGTGTTGTGCTTATTTATGTGGGGTTGGGGGCCGTTGACGTAAATACTATGTACAGCTAGTGAGCTAGCACGACTATCCATGTAAGGCTAGTGGGTCGTCTGAACCACTTTAAATCATTATAAGAGTCTATGAGCCTTTGAAATTATATAAGTTTGTAAAAAATTTTCCCATGTCATAGTTATATGGGAAACTCTACCAATTTTTTTATAAGAATTGAAGTCTCATTTGTAGTTTAGATTCATTTCAGATGTCATATTTGCATAAACTCAAACTTAGATGTATGTACATGTTTTTTGTTTGATCATGTCTATTTCACTTACGTATTAGATTCCCTCCAGTCATACATATTTTAACACCTCAAGAGTTAGGTTTCTCTTATGGGTTGGCTTTACATTTAAGTTTAGCAAGAATAAAGTCCATAATTTATTACTTTGGTTCTGTCAAGTTGTGAGCAGAATCGGGGTGTTACAATAATCAACTCCTACCTGACTCCTCGATGCCCCGATGGAAAATCCCTAATCCCCAGCCCAGCCTTTGCTACGGCTACCATCCGTTGGTGTCTTCGCCCTCTTCTAGCACCTTCGTTTGCCTCCAACACCTTCCTTCACCTTCGGTGCCTTATGCGCCTTATGCCTGTTGCCAGTGACTTTTCATTGCAGCCAAAGACTTCACCTTGCCGCCCGCAACTTTGCCTCATCGCTATGGTGCCCACCACATTCAATTTTCTATGTCAACCGAAATATTTTTAAGAATTATAACGTTTTATTGTTCTTTCATCTTTTTTGTCTTGGATTTATTGTGTGATATAGTTGTTTGATTTAATTTAGATGGTTTAGTTGATTTTGTTTTAAGTACAGTTCACCACCTCCATCTAAATGTTTGTGTTTTATGCCCATATATTATTCAAAAAGAGAGAGATTATCTCATTATTGATCTGGTACTTGCTCATTTTGGGTGCGCAATTGGTTTATGAACTTATAATAATGATATGCGAAAAGGTTAAGGTTCATCTCAACTCATACACTCTGTTATTTTTACACAAAGATTGGAGCTTTCATCTGCTGCCCAATTTGATGATTTTTTTTAATAGATATAATAATTATACATTTTGGCTTTCATGTGTCGCAATTCCTAATTCCCAGAGCTCCCATTAGAAATATTGTTATTGTTTTTAATTAAAAAATATGATGATGCTTTTACAGTATTGTTAGCTTTTTCTTTTCAAATGTAGCAAGTTAATTTTCTTATTATATTTCTGTTGTTATGTTGATTTAGAGTTATTATTGTGTATTATATGTCTTATGTTTTAAATTGATAAATTAGCAGAATTATTTGTAACTTTTTTCAATGCGAGAATAATATAGTTAAATATTAAGTGCGGTATAATGTAGGAAATCTGGTTGAACCATGTATTCCGCTACCCCTTAAAAATCCAGTATGATATTTTGTACAGTATTTAAAACTATGACCATAAGTATTTTCTATTCTAAAAAATTTTACAATTTTGAATAGATGAATTAAGTCCACGTTACACTTTAGGCTAGGCTTTATAAATAATATCAAAGCCGATTGAGTTATGTATTGAAAATTGAGTTGGATTAGACATAGACTATATCGCTAACTATGGGTCAAGGGTCAAAAATAAGAATTCTAATGGTAGAATTCTCTATGGTAGGTTGATTATGATAATTCCAATTTAATCTCATATTTAATATCTTTTTCAGATAAAATTCAATTTATTAATAAGGTTTAAGCTCATTATAGTGTGCTTTGGGATAGAACGCTATACAAAATCTAAGATATTATATCAAATAGCTAAAATTAATTTTCTAAAATTTGTTCATCTAATTCTTATCAAAATAAAATTTAATATATTGTTACTGATGTGCCTCCAAATCTTAATTACTTAAAGTAAAATTCATCTTAACATTAAAAACTAACTTAAACGAGTATGACCATGTGAAAGACGTAAAGTTTCACATCCCGAAATTTGATCTGACAAGATCCAGAAGAAGAGAATTTTTTTATTGCCAGACAATTATCAAGCATTGTTATTATTACATGTCCACAGAAGTCAATAATGATCATATATCATGTGTTAGATGTTCGGAAAGTAAAAACGTGTCTTCGTCGTGACTTTCGCCTTTATCCATGAGGCATGAAGGCCCATCACGTGGTCAGAAGTTAATAAAAGAAGAACATGTGATTAGGAGAAACAATGTGTGTGTTTTTTAAGGCAATACCCCATACTTACGAGTACCCAACCCCCACACCTGTATACACTTATGCAACGGAAACTCCTAACACCAACTCTTTACAACCCTCCCCTGACGAATTTAACTCCCAAACTTTTACCCAATCTACAAAATTTTTTAACCACTACTCTACAGGCCAAGCTCTGCCAATGTCTGCCTATATTTGCTACGGTCAGGCAATCTTCCACTTCTCGTTAACAAATTTAAAACAGGGAGAATACTGTTAGACTTAGAATCATTGGAAAAGGGTAGCATCTCTTTCAAGACATCAATTGCATCCATTTTCTAGGAAGAACACATCTCGCTTCAAATTTAAACATTTTTACTGAGGTTCAACTCCTTATCAATCCTTATCAACCCCTTTATATTAAATCGTTGGGGATTTTTTCGCCCTCTTTGCCTTTTTTGTGTGGTGTTTAATTATAGCCCAACAATAATTTTGTAGACCCCTTCATACTTACTTCATTTTGTTAAAAAATTAAATAAATATGAATTTTTTTTATTTAAAAGAAGTATATTAATACTTTTAAAATTAATTTTATATATTCTTAATATATATTACTAGTAAGTTTTAAATGTATCTCGAATATTGCATGGGTATTTGGCTAGTATTAATAAAAGGGAAACACAATACTATTATGAAATTAAAAGTAGGTTAATCAAAATGAAAAAAAATCTTAAAAAATTAATAAAAAGACCTCATGTAGAGGATCATGGGTTTGAATATCGTTAATCTCAATTTCTTAAACGAAAAAATAATAAAAATATATTTCATGATAGAAGGTCATGAATTTGAATCCGACTAATTTCAATTTCTAACATATTATAAAGAAGAGTATCTCTAATTGTCTTGAAAAAATATAATAAAAAATTAAATAATTATAATTTATCTGTTTATTTAAATAAAAAATATTTTTAAAAAAAGAATTTAATTAGTGGGAGCATGTATTTCAGAGGTGCAATGAAGTCGACGAACATGACCGTCCTTGCACGGTTGACCAGGAATGGAACGTTATTATGGGACAAATTATTAGCATTTATTAGTGTTCAAGTTATTCATCTAGTACTATTGTTGATTGTATTGTATTGTCACAGTTCGTGTATTATACTGATTTTGGATTTTCGAAAATTGACATCATTTGAGGGAGAGATTGTGCAACCGCGGATCATGGCCTATGATTGTTAAAGATTGTTTTTAGTCGCTGTGGTTAGTCAGGATATAAGTAACTATTTACTCATTTTCGATTTTAGTTTGGTCTGGAGACCCGTCATTCATCCGCCAGCATAGGGAAGGTTGTGTTTTGACTATGAATAAATAGATCAATTATTGGTGAATATATTATGATGAGAAAAATATAATTATACAAAAAGAAATAGCGCATAATTCCAAGATAATGTAACTCCACAAGCATCCATGTGTATCGTAGGTAGGACTTGGATTTAATAACTTATTTTTAAATTTTATGGCATTATGATAAGTAGCAAAGATGAATCCCTATGCAGGTAGGATTTGGTTTTATTAGGTCATCCTTTCTTATTTATGTATAAATTTTCCTGTTTATATATTTCAAGATTTGAGCCTCTTCTGTTTACGAATCACGGCATTCTCTACGCTTCTAGCATGGCTCTTATGGAGTACTCATGGCCTCTCCTCCTCCACCTCACTCTCCTCTTCTCCGCCGCCTTCGCCTTCCTCTTCTCCGTCGTCTCTCGTCGACAGAGACTCCCTCCGGGCCCGCCCGGCCTTCCCCTCATCGGCAACTACTCCCTGCTCGGCAAGACCATAGGGGCTGTCGGCCCCACATTCCACCGCCTCCGAGAGGCGTACGGTCCGTACATCACCCTCCGCATCGGCGGCCGCCCCTTCATCTTCATCTCCGACCACGCCGCAGCCCACCGCGCCCTCGTCGTCTCTGGCGCTGCATTCGCCGATCGGCCGACGTTCTCCGTCCCTCGGTACACCGGCATCTTCTCCACCAGCCACGGCCATGCATGGCGCCTCCTCCGGCGCAACGTCACGTCGGAGGTCCTCCACCCCACTCGCTACAAGTCCTACACCGACGCCCGGGCATGGGCCCTCGGCAACCTCCTCGGTAAGCTCGCCGCCGAGTCGGGGACCGCCGGCTACGTCCGGGTCCGCCCGAGCTTCCAGCACACCCTGTTCTCCCAGTTCATGCTCATGTGCTTTGGAGAGAAGATGGAGGAAAAGCGACTGAGAGAGGTGAGGACAACCCACGAAGAAGTGTTGATGAGGGTGGTGCAGTTCAACGCATTTAGCTTCTTGCCCAGATTCGCCGAGTTCTTGTATTGGAAGAGATGGAACGAGATCCAGGCCATGCAAAGGAGGCAAGTGGAGGATTTCCTACCTCTGATCAGAGCTCGAATGGAGAAGCTACAAAAGAATAAGGCAGTGGAAGGACGTCGGAGCTTCTACGTTGATTCTCTCTTCAGGTTAGACATACCGGAGGAAGGTGGTCGGAAGCTAACCGAAAGGGAGATGGTAGCACTCTGCTCGGAGTTTGTTGGATCCGGTACCGACACCACCTCCACCACCTTGGAATGGGTCATGGCGAATTTGGTGAAGAACCCTCATATACAGAGGAAGCTCGCCGAGGAGATCGAGTCGGTGATGGAAGAGAAAGGAGCTAGTGATCAGCGCCGATCGGAGTACATCGGAGAGGACGACCTGCAAAAAATGAAGTATTTGAGGGCGGTGGTATTGGAGACACTGCGCCGGCACTCGCCTACGTACTTCGGGGTGCCGCACGCGGTGGTGGAGGAGGTGGAGATGGATGGGTACGTGATCCCCAAGAACGCGTCGGTGAACTTCGCGGTGGCGTCTATGGGCCTTGACGAGAAGGTGTGGGAGGAGCCAATGGAGTTCCGGCCGGAGAGGTTCTTGGAGGAGGAGGTGGACATCACCGGCACCAAGGAGATCAAGATGATGCCGTTTGGTGCTGGGAGGAGGATATGCCCGGGGATGGGTCTGGCCTTGCTCCATCTTGAGTGGTTCGTTGCGAACCTTGCGAGGGAGTACGAGTGGAAGAAGAAGGACGGTGAGGAAGTGGACCTCGCAGACGATGCGGACGAGTTCACGGTTTGCATGAAGAAGCCCTTGGAAGCAGTTATCGTTCCAAGGAAGAAGGAGAATAAGATGGCCATGCTTGCAGATATAATCTGATTGGTCAAATTACTGTGTTATTGGGCTTTCTACGATTATCTCTTTGATCAATTTGCTAGCTAGTACTGTTCTAGGGCGATCTTCGATGATTATACAATATTAAAGTGTCCTATCACATATTCTGTTATGTTTATGTGCACAGTGCCACACAATCCCAACAGTTATGGAGCACATAATAATCTCCCAAATTGCAATTCTTATAGGTCATGTGTACAAGTTTATGAAAATTAACAAGCCAAGCCACTTTTTTTTCTGAGTCTGCTTAAGGAGAAAATGTGGCCATTTTCTTTCTTTTCGCCAGCGAAGCCAATGCCGCAGCCGCCTTCCCTACCGCTGCCGCTGCCACTCCCACCAATTTCAGAAACTTTGGAGCCTAGTAGCCGTAGCCACTGCCACAGCTGATGCCACCCATGTTTGCGTCGAAGCTGCCATTGCCACCTCCTTTGCCATATGTCGCCGTAGCCGATACCAGCACCACTAACACTAATACCTGTATTGAAGCCGTCGTCACCACTACCTCGGCCGATTCAGTAGGCCCGTAAGAGTAATTTTTACAAACACCAATAATGTGGTGGCAGCTGTCCCCACCAAAAACACCAAAACGGCCTTATACAAAAACGTTTTTTGACGCCGTTTGCAGGCGGTAACAACCTACGTAAAAAAAAGGCAACTACACCTTTTTGTATAATTACCCTACCAAACCCCACACCGCCGCCGATCGTGGCCGATGGGCGATGGCAGTCGCCAGAAACAGAAGTTTTAGACCGACGTCGACCGTGTTCTCTCCCACCCAAGCTAACCATCTACGTCGCCGACCAGAGGCTGATACCGCTGTCGTTGTTCGCTGTGTTGGACGGTTGATAGCAATCGCCGAAAAGTGAAATATTGGGGGTTTTATAGGTATTAATCAATGTTGAGGATGAAGGGCTTGTTGACAATGCTTCAATTACTAAAGCGAGTAATGGAAGGGTATGCCCTCTTGAATGATATTCATTGTTGTATTAGTTATTCGATGTGACTTTATGTTTTCTTGATCATTCTCAAGAAGAGAATGCGATGGTTGACATAGCATCAATAAAGGATAGAGTTGCTGCTACGGAAGAGAAGCTAAAATCAGCAGGCTAGAATTGATGTTATTTTTGATGTAGAGTTCCTTTCGTTAGATGCTGGATGTATATATGTATATAATTATATTATATATTATTATAATTAAGGTTTAAGCCTAAATTAAATTAATTTATTTAAGTTAAAATTTAAAGATAAATATATAGAGATATCATATATTTAAGATAAGCATGGATAAATACATGTAGATACTAATTTTAGTAATCTCTAATTTATAATAGGTTAAATTGGAATTATGAAAGATAAAAAATAAATACGGTTATAAGTATAAATACGGTTATGGTCCCTAAATTCATACCGAAGTTTTTTCTTTTCTATTATCTCATCATCTAGAAACTATGGCTTTGGAGAACCGGTGCAGAATTTTGAAAATCAAAATCTTAATAAGTTAAGAATAATATTGTTTCCATGAATTCGGGTACGTTTCCGCTATTCAATTTTATTTACTTGATGATTTAATATAAAGAATAATAAAGATATTGATTTTAAAGTTTAACAAATAAAGTTTTAACAAGTGGTATAGAGTCAACTTCATATTAAATCATTAAGAATTAGTTTTTATTTATGTTTAATTTTAGATGGTGACTATGTATTTTCCTTTGTTCTAGTTAAATATGATTCAGAATCCCAAAATAATACTAGTTTGTAAGAGAGAAAATGCTATGGCTTGAATTTTTAATATTCTCTTATTCGTTATCTCTGTCTACTAGAATAAATTTGACATGGTTTACTTCCAATCATTTATTGACTTCAACTTATTTGGAATACCCCAAATTTTTTACTAGTTATAAGGATAAAATTATATAAGGAATTTATATACGAGATATTTATTCACAAATCAAGGTCCTCTTTTGGTAAAATATCAAATGAGCAAAATAAAGTTATGAAATGTTATAATTTCAAAAATTTCAAAATAAAGATAATTTTATTACCTTTTCAGTTTTGTGTTATTTATATTTTGGATTATTAAATTCAAATTATGGTTTAGTTATAATTTATATTTTAGAATTTATTAATTACTACAATATACTGCCAAGGTAGCTCTTTTGTAAAAATTAGTTTATTTTAAAATATTAAGACGGGTATGGGTATATAATTCATGTGAATATTAATCGGCCTAAAGAAATATTAATATTTGACAGAATTATATATTTATTTGAAATAATAAATATAGGATAATTATCAAGTTTCTATGTGGATAATAAATTGACCGAAATGAAGGTTTATTATTTGACAGAATTATTAAGCTTCTATGTGGATAATATTTAATTATGTTAATGTATGTGACCATGGATGGGTTTAGTTATGATAAATTTGATGAAAAACGCCTTAATCCTATATTAACATTAATTAATAGACGATATTGTTATTTTAAAATAATATTGTATGTTATTTTGGAGCTTATAAGGTTATATACAATTATTTGTGTATATATAGTCCAAGTGGGAGATTATTGGATGTTGGACATATATATATATATATATATATAT
>JAVDBV010081881.1:0-13191 GCA_032619315.1 Piper longum | reverse complement strand
GACAATGGTGGTGAATTCAAAAATGATCCATTTCAAAAGGTCTGTGAAGAGGAAGGCATTGTCAGACACTTCACTGTCAGACATACACCACAACAGAATGGGGTGGCAGAGCGAATGAATCGAACCTTGCTGGAGAAGGTTCGGTGTATGCTTTCCAATGCTGGGTTGGGCAAAGAATTTTGGGCTGAGGCTTTGGTATATGCTTGTCACCTTATCAACCGTTTACCATCTACTTCTATTTGTGGTAAAACTCCATTAGAGAAATGGTCTGGAAAGCCTGCTACAGATTATAATTCCTTACATGTGTTTGGTTCCACTGCATACTACCATGTTAAGGAATCAAAGCTGGATTCAAGAGCAAAGAAGGCGATATTTATGGGGATCACCTTTGGTGTGAAAGGCTATCCTCTTTGGTGTCCAGAAACAAAGAAAGTAATCTTTACCAAGGATGTCACCTTTGATGAATCTACCATGTTGAGAAAGGTGACCTCTGAAAATATGAAGCAGACAGATGATACTCCCAAACAGGTGGAGTATGGCAAACGAATTGTCCCAGCAGATGCAGAAATTGATGTTGACTCTCCTATAATAGAAGAAGAGTCAAATGAAGAAGAGGTTTAGACCCAAGAGCCTCCACATCAACATGAATCAATTGCACAAAGGAAGGAAAAGAGAACCATCAGAAAGCCTGCTCGTTATGCTGATATGGTCTCTTTTATATCATCAATTGCAACCGATGATGTTCCTGCCACTTATAATGAAGTAGTTCAAAGTTCAGAACAAGAAAAGTGGAGGATTGCCATGGAGGAAGAAATGCAGTCCCTTCAAAAGAATCAGACATGGAAACTAGCTAGTCTTCCGAAGGGAAAGAAGGCAATTGGGTGCAAATGGGTATATGCAAAGAAAGATGGATTTCCTAATAAGGACAATGTCCGCTACAAAGCAAGATTGGTGGCTAAAGGCTACGCTCAGAAGGAGGGAGTTGATTACAATGAGGTATTTTCTCCAGTTGTAAAGCATTCCTCTATTAGAATTTTATTGGCTTTGGTAGCACAGTTAGATTTGGAACTAGTTCAAATGGATGTAAAAACTGCATTTTTACATGGAGACTTGGAAGAGGAAATCTATATGTCTCAGCCAGATGGATTCAAAGTTGATGGAAAAGAAAAGATGGTGTGCAAATTGGACAAATCGCTATATGGATTGAAGCAATCTCCAAGGCAGTGGTATAAGCGATTTGACAAGTTCATGATAGGGCAGAAGTACTCGAGGAGCAAATATGATCACTGTGTGTACTTACGCAAGCTACAAGATGGATCCTATATATATCTTCTTCTTTATGTTGATGATATGCTGATAGCTTCCAAGAGTCGGACAGAAATTGAGAAGTTAAAGACTCAATTGAATAGGGAGTTTGAGATGAAGGATCTTGGTGAAGCAAAGAAGATTCTTGGTATGGAGATATCTAGAAACCGGAAATTTGGGAGGCTTTGTTTGTCTCAGAAGGAATATCTGAGGAAGGTACTAAAACGTTTTGGCATAGATAAGAAGTCAAAACCAGTTAGTACACCACTTGCTCCTCATTTCAAGCTTAGTGCTTCCATGTCACCGAAGAATGATGCAGAACGGGAATACATGACAAAAGTACCGTATGCAAGTGCTGTTGGTAGCTTGATGTATGCAATGGTTTGCTCGAGGCCCGATATTTCACAGGTAGTTGGGGTTGTGAGCAGGTATATGCATGATCCTGGAAAGGAGCATTGGCAAGCTGTGAAATGGATTCTAAGGTATATTCTGAATACCTTAGATATTGGACTAGTATTTCAGCGGGAAGATAAAGATGGTCAACGTGTGATTGGGTATTGTGATTCCGACTACGCTGGTGATTTGGACAAGCGACGGTCAACTACTGGTTATGTGTTTACTCTTGCAAGAGCACCAGTCAGTTGGAAATCCACTTTACAGTCAACAGTGGCTTTATCTACTACAGAGGCAGAGTACATGGCAATTACAGAGGCTGTAAAGGAGGCAATTTGGCTTCAAGGGTTGCTTGGTGAACTAGGAATGAATGAAAAGTACATCAAAGTACATTGTGATAGTCAGAGTGCTATTCATTTAGCAAAGAATCAGGTTTACCATGCAAGGACGAAGCACATCGACGTCCAATATCATTTTGTTCGAGAGATTTTAGAAGAAGGTGGAGTCATAATCCGGAAGATTCAGACCACCGAGAATCCTGCTGATATGCTGACAAAAGTGGTAACTGCGATCAAGTTTAAACATTGTTTGGACTTGGTCAATATTGTTAAAAATTGAAAGCTGAAGCTTGCAGACACTACTGGAAGATTGGTTTTGTGAGAGAATTGTATGAAATTTTGCCAAGGTGGAGAATTGTTGTATGGGATTGAAAAATCCCACATCGGTTTGGTAGGGAAGTGGGGGGGAGCTCTCTCCCTATATATAGAGCTCCTCCCCTTCTTTAGTTTTTCATCCTAAAGGGTAATCTCAAATTACCTACTTCCCTTTCTACCGATGGCTCTGATACCAATTGTTCTGAAAAACGGGTAATTTTTACGAAAGATAACTAGTTCACTGTGAGAACTATTACCTAGATGACAAGCGTGAAAACTATTGTACTAAAAATTCACCCCAAGATAAAATTCTTAAGAAAGTTGGTGGGACAAGATAGTCCGCTTAAAAACCAACTCCTAGAAAGAATTTTATCAAGACAAGTAATATAAATAGCACAATAATTAACACCAACTATACCCGACAATAGCTATTAAATAGATAAGAAAAGAACAAGAACAAACACCAGAATTTAACGAGGTTCGACAATTGCCTACGTCCTCGGACACTACAAAAATAATATTTCACTAAAGAGAAATATTACAAAGAGAGAAAGAATTACCGATAGTAGAAAAGACAATTACTACCGGTAGAAAGAGAAGTAGGTAATTTGAGATTACACTTTGAGATAAAAAACTAAAGAAGGGGAGGAGCTCTATCCCACTTCCCTACCAAACCAATGTGGGATTTTTCAATCCCATACAACACCGAAAAACAAAATAATACATCTGACAAAACTATGGGAACTTTTTTGACTGATCGAAATAAAATATTTTAGAGTTTTACACTGAAACTAAATTCTCATTCACATACCATAAATTGCCCAAATGGCCTTCTCCTCTCAGGAGTCGTCAGCAGAGTTCCTAATGCACATAGAACACAACTTACTGTAGGATACATTAATTTTAAAAGGACTAATGCTTGTTGAACATTCTATGTATTAGGTCAAGCTCAGCTTCAAAAAAACTGGGATCAAAATTGAAATATATACACTAAAAAAATCTATATACCCAAGTAAAATATTTTGGCACATCCTGCACAAACATCCCCACATCGATCATAAGCTTCTGCTAACAAGGCAGGGGTACCTGGAACAGACATGTCTTGTTTCACTTCTAGTGAGCCACTTGACCTGAGCTGCTTCTTCACCAAAGCATCTTGCTTAAGGACCACATCATACACCTTCTGCTCTGATGATACCGCAACTTCTCCTGCTGGGTTAGCCAATAAACTCGAGTACAATGGGAGACCACTGTTTTCAATCCCAAAACCAGAACAAGGGCTGGACTTGGACCTCCTTCTCACTTTCACTAGAGAGCAGTAATCTTCATTGGGAGGCCATGGATGTGCATATGAATTCTGGGTCCTGTTAAAGCAGCAACATCTGAGAACAAGACTCCTACTAATGCTTGTATGAAAACTAGAAAGTTTGGAGTGTGGTGCCATAGTGGGAACTTTCTAGTTTCTAGTATTTTAATTTCATTTTGTCAACTGGATCATTCCTACTTCTTAGATATATACAATGAATGTAGAACTTTTTTTTTTCTTTTTTCTTTTTGGTTGGGCTTGCTGATTGATTTGATTTATTGTATGCTGTTTTTTATTAAAATGGAATTATTTTAATTAAAATGTTTTCAATTTTCTTTATATGTATTAAGGGCATAATAATATCTCCATTTCTTGTATCATTAGGGAAAAAATATTTTTTTTTGTAAATTATTAATTAGGGAAAGGATAAACAATAGAAAATGATCACATAGATCATTGTATTACCTGTATATCTGTTATATAAAAAGAAATCTTAAAAAGATATTGCTCATTTTGTTCATGTTTTTGTTTTCTAGTGTAATTTATTCGAGTTATTAAGTCTAAAAATTAATAACTTTGACAGCCAGCTCAAGCAGCTGGACTAGCCCGATCAACCAAACAAGAACCGTTTAAGCTTTGGGATCCGGATATAACAAACGGATCCAACCGGCCCGATTAAATTGTACCGCTATCATCCCCAGTCCGCTTGCGGTTGCAGACGGCCGGAAAAAATGGCGGCGGCGGCGGCGGCTTCGGGGGAGGAGATGACGCCGTGGGAGCAGCACGCGGCGGTGATAGCCATCCCCCGCTTCGATTACAAGGCGCCGTCTTCGCTGTTGGAGGCCTCCCACTCCGGGTTCTTGATCACCTGCCCCATCAGTAACCACCACCCTCTCCCCTCCTCCTCCTCCTTCAATTCTTCAACTTTTTGCCCTTTTTTGTTCTGATTGGTGTGATGGTTCACGAAATTTCGTTTTTTTTTGTTTTCCAAGTGGCATTTGCCATGTTGTTTGGTTCCTACGATGGTATGATTTGTGTGTGGAAATGTGTCGCAATTTAGATGTTTGATCTGTGGTTCAATCTTTTTTTTTGTCCTTCTTGATTGTTGTTATAATGTTGTTTGATTCATATGGTGATGTAATTTGTGCGAAATGGATCATTTTGTTTTCTCTGTTGATGCTATTCTTGGTGGGGAGGTGTGGCAGTTTAGTTGTTTGAGTTGTAGATTAATGGTGTTAAAACGTTTGTTTACAGAGAGGGAGAAGAGTGCTACTAAAGAAGCCATTTCTATACTTAGTAAGGTATCTCACTTTATTTTGTGTTAATGCTTTTTTTTTTGTTGTTTTGATATTGGTTGATTGCTGATAAGAAAAAAAAAAGAAGTGTATGCTTAGTGTTGGATTGGATTTTTATAATGGACTGTTGTTCTTATTTAAGGCAGTAGAAAACTTTGATTCATTTTGAACCTTGTTCAGTTTATAAACTCGTGTAAGGAGGTTGGAAATGAACAGTCTATAAATGTTGATGATGGAGGCAGTGGGGAAGGTTCAGTTCCTAGTGAAGAATCGGATGAGCTATGTATCATGGCTAAGAAACGAAAATTATTGCCAGAAAAGAATCAGGATTGCACAGCCTGTGATGAAGTCAATGCAGATGGTGGTAAATTATGTTAACCTGTGTAGTTTTATGAACATTTTGAACTTGTAGTTTACCTTTTGAGAAAATAATCTTATTTTCTTTGGGTAACAATTTATCCAATGCATGTGAAAATGAAGAAAGGGAAACATCTGGCTCCAATAAATCCAACTCTGTAAGTGAATATTGTCCTCTGTCACTGATAAAGCTTACAAGAAGTGGTTTGGTTCTCTTTACATTTCGAGAAAACAACTATCTGCAACCTGCCAATATTCTCACAAGTATTTTGGCTTCTTTGCAATCTGGCGATCTGAAACCTGTGCAGTTAGTAATTTTCGTCACCAATTTATTTTATTTAAATTGCTTCATGATCTGCAATCGTTTTAACATCTAAACGTTGTTGATCCAGATGGTGCCATAGAATATTTCCTGTTCAGGCTACTTGCAATCTTAAAGAAAAGGAGCTTCAGAATGTTGTGTCAAACCTCATCCGGCAATACTTGGAGAATGAGAAGTTTAAACTTTCAACCCCATTAAAGGTTCTTTTTATAGTTTTATGCCATTTTTATCAAATATGCTGTTGACGACATAGTTTATTGGAGTTTGTTAAGTTGTTATTTTTTTTGGAGTAGAAGAATGTGTTCAGGTGCATGAGTTATTGTGGTTAAATTGTTGAGATTCAGAGTGCAATTTCAATAAGTCTGACTTGGTGAGGATTTAACCACAGACCTGGATTATGTCAAGTCTCGCATTGCTGCTAATTGATTGTCTTTCCAACCTACCTTTATTTGCCAAATTTATATGTATGCAAGGACCATATGCAATTATACTATCAAAATCTCCAAGTCTTACCTATATTTAATGAGTTCTGCATTTCATATTGCATTATATATAACTTTTAATGACGAGTTCTGCATAGCTTTTTTTTGCTTATTTTAATTTATTTTCAATGTTCCAAATCTTTTGTCAGTATTATTATTGTTGGAGCTCAGTTGTATTCCATATCAGTTTGCAGTTAGCTATAACAGGAGAGGGATTGATGAGATCGAAATGAAAACACACAAACATTGTATGAAGGATTCTGAGAATGTGGACCTTCTAGACCGAAACAAGTGTTTTACTAAAGTGGCGGCAGCAGTCAAAAATGTTGTTGAGGACTCTATCGTAGATCTGAAGTCGCCAGAGGTATACGACGATATTGGCTTGAATGTTGTAAATGATCTCATTTTATAAGACCAACACTGTGGTTTCCAGTTATTTTCTGCACCTTCATCTGTTGAAACTTGCCATTTCATCATCTGATTGAAATACCCGTATCTTCTTTGCACCTGTTGGCATGCACCCAAAATGCTGATTCTCATCATAACTCTGAAGGGCTTGCAGAACGAGAACGTTCTATTGACTTCTTCATTTCTGTTTATTCCAGCTTGTAGTGTTTGTGGAGCTGCTTCCACTATCTGGCATAGCTCAAGGATCTGTTGTTGCTGCTGTTTCAGTTCTTCCACATGACCTCGTGACTGTCAAACCTCGACTATGTGTTAAGGCTCTCTCTTCAGATTCAAAAAAGGGCCCTAAAGTAAAAGGTGCCACATGACATTCCATTCAATGGCAAAAAAATTTGAATCCCGTATTTTCTTCTTCGAGAAGAGAAAAGGGTCTGGAATCAGAACATGATGGCTAACCAAAAGGTGGTGCAAATGTTTTCGATAACTCGACCTGAGATAAAGATTTGAGGAATCACTGATATGCAGTTGGTCATAACAGCTTATGCCTAACATATTTAATATTAATGATAAGAAGTTTCGTGTGGCGAGGATGGGAGCCTGGAGTTTTATCAAAGATGTTCATTGGGTTGCTTAAAGTAAAGTAGACTTTGCCCCTGCTGTATTCTATTTCAACTTCTTTCAGTTTTCATTTTTTTTCTGTTTTCAGATGCTAGCAAAGTTCTCTGCGTTCACTGTATCAGACAAAATCAAATTGCATAAAAAATTGCCTTTTATTGACACTGCTATACGCTGGGCCCTTGAATATAGCATGCCCTTGTTCGTTCTCTGCTTTCATGCTCTTGCATAAGTTGGGAACCAAAAATGTCATTGGTTTTGTCTGCAAATGGTTAAACGTTCAACACAACTCTTTGTATTAACTGAATATACTCAAAAGTACACGAAGAAAAAATGAGAAGCCGAACATCAAGCATGGTCTCGATATTTCTTTAAAAAAAAGAACAGAAAAGAAAAGAAACCATCAAGCAGAATTGAATGCGGGTTGGAGATGAGAACCACAAGGAGATATGGAGAGCTCCAGATTGACGCAGTTCTCTTCCTGACAGCTTACACTTGCCCTTGATGCGGAAGAAAGGGTATCACTGTTCTGACCAGTTGATGAAGTGCTGCACCTATCTCTCTTTGTAGGAAACAATGATAAAGAGAGAGATAAATTACCCACTTCATTTTCTTCCTGATCTCCACCATGGTTGACCTCAAGCGTTTGCAAACTCAAGGTGTTGTGTCTACTTTCTGAGTTGACCTCATGAAGCCAATTATTTGCCATATCTTGATACTCACTGCTTCTGGCCTGTTATGCAACGAAAATATTTGGCAAATAAGAACCACCAGAAAGGTTCACAAGATTATTGTGCAGGGGAGGATGATATTCATACACGTTTTTTTTTTCTTTTTGGAATTATCGATTATGTCATGGTTTCAATCTATTATGCATTATGCTATGTCAATTATACCATATAAACATCACATGTTTGTAAATGCTCAAAGTTGTTGGTAAATAAACTTTGACAATTATCTTAACAAAATACAATTGGCTAAGATTGAAATGAGGATATATGATCCAATTGAGAATAATAATAATAATAATACTGATGTTGTACCAGTGAAAGTTCTGATTCCTCAACTGACCAGCCTAATGTCTGATCAAGATTGAAAAAACTGTCACCCTTTTCTTGCCTCGCAATACTGCTACTCTCCATGCTTCTTGCTTCATTTCCCATGGTCGGTGAGTTTCCACACAAAGAATTTGATTCCATTGGAGACCTAATTAATACAATTAATTATAAAATTAGGCATCAATTAGGGGGAATTAATAATATCGAACATTGAAAAATATTTTTTAAAATGCCAAATTTTGAGACACATTTTGTTTATGAGACAAATTTTTAGTAACCCAATCGATAAAACTCTCTTGAAAACACAGCTGAAGCACAAATATATGTGTAGCGCGTGATTTAAAAATGATGTCAACCCATTTGGTCGGGCCTAATTGTAAATATTATTTTGGCCGGGCCAAAATTTTTTCAACAAGATAATATAAAAAGCTTCCACAAAGGCAAACCTTGTGACAAGGGAATTAAGTGAATGCATGGAGTTGGATTGGCCATGGTATCTGGAAAATGTGAGAATTTCATTCTCTTCTTCATCCTTAGTAAAGCTTCCATTTTGTCTCTGCAGGCTTGAGAAGCATCTCCGCCTTTTGGTTATGTGTAGCATGTCTACTTGACATGGTAGAAAAGAGATTACTATATTGTATAAATTTGTGATAGTACTTTTTAATAGATCAAAAAACGAGTACAAATAATGGCGTATATATGTTCGAGCTATGCCAACTTTTCATTTATAAAGAATGGTGTTTATTGATTTCACAGTGTATACATACTAATATATAGTTTTTAATTACACTTTAAAGCCTTGAAGATTAAATCTACCTTCTTCATTAATCAAGTCATTCTTCATGGCTCTATACATCTGTAATTTCAAACAACAACCACAAAATGGTAGTTAGTTAACAGTCACCAATTAATATACACCAATCTGCTAGACTATATATAAATTGCATGTCATGGATATTGTAAACATGGATACACGAAGAAAATGATAAGCAAGAGCAGAAGAACCTGGAGGTGGCTTTTAACATGGGAAATGGTGAGCCATCTCACATCCATGAGCTGAAGAACAAGCTTTGGAGTGGCCTCTAAACTCAAGCAACATATATAAAGATGAAATAACAGACAATATCGAAACAACCCATAATCGTTAAGAGCACCAAGCATAACAAACATCAACAAGAAGGGAAAATCTTCTTTCTTACTTTCATGGCCTCCCAGCTTTTTGATTGCCTCGACAAAAGACTGGTGAAGATCTGGTGTCCATTTCAATCTAGGAACTTTGGACCTAATATACTGCCTTACGCTACTAGTCCTTCCACAACTCCCCATCTGCCCTTACAATCTCTTTTTTTTTTGAACTTCTCTCCAACATGCAACACTTGATTCCCAATTCTGATCTTTCAAGACTTATGGGTCCTCTTCCTTTCTCCCACACAACATGAGCCTACATACATATTTGAGGATAACCAGCTGATCTTTCAAAACCTTCACTTCTTATAATAGACTTTGTGGAACTTTTTCCAAAGCCCGAAACCAGTATAATTACCCGGATTAATTTCCTGCATGCCTTCTTAATTTTCAAAACTCCCAACAATAGTACTTCTGCACCTGCACCAGCCTGTGATAATGAACAGTACTGGTCTTTGCATTCTCTTATATCTTGCCTTCTGTAATTCGTTTCAATCCAAAACAGCTGCAGGAAGAAAAATAGAGGCAATTATGAGAGAAGAGGGAGGAAGGTTCCTTCTCTCTCTTCTATCTTCTTCACCTTCAATTCTCTCTCTTCTGTAAATGCCTCTTTTGTCCTTGTGTGCCTCTGCAGAGAGAACTTTCCTCATCCTCAACTTGTGATCTTGTGGAAAAGACTTTGATCCCAAAGGAGAAAGGGCATTGGGAATGAGAATCTCTCTCTATCATGGTTTCTTGTCTTTCACATTTATTATTATTATGGCTCCTTCTGGTCCATAATATTGGCCATAAAATTTACATTCACCACACAAGGAAGAATGACCATTGCCCAAGGCTTTGAATGTGTCAGAATTAACGAAGTTCTCTCTATCTTCTTTGATTTTTTTCTTTTGTTTGGTTTGGTTTTATCTTCCTCGCACCTTAGAAGTCAACTATTATATTAGCCAAATATGCAAGACAGTTAGGTTTTCAACCTCTGACAAGTGACGCTATTTTCCTATTCAATTTTTTTGTATCCTGATTATTCAGACTATTTGAATATGTTATTTATCGTGTTTTGAGTGATTTAATGTATCCCGATAAATATTCAATATATATATCTAATAAAATAATATAAATTATTATTTTTCCACATGTTGTATTAAAATTTATATTATTATTATATTTTTTACCTGATGATATGGGTTCATTGGATTTGGATCAGACAGGGAATAAAATAAATGTAATATTCAGATTCAAATTAAATACATTTTTAAGATATTTAAATTCGAATCGGGCATAGATATAATAATATATCCTATCCCAACCCATCCCTCTGAACCACGTATTTATTAAGGCATTATATATGCATACATGGGGTACATCCTAAAGTGCTAATTAATTATTCAATTCATTCCAAGGGCAAAGGGGTTAGATATGATACCAAAGGTTCCATGATAGGTGTAAACAATTAGGATTCAATAAATTTACTTTAGTAAATTTGAAGGCTTTTGACAAGTCCAATTCATATATATCAAGATTCAAATTGAACTTTAAATCGAGTTTTTTTCTATAGAGCTCATGCATCTCGAGTTAAATCTAAAATCAAACTATCAAAATTAACCCTAGTGGCAATATCACGAGGCCTCTAATTGTTACAATATTTTAAGACTTGATAACAGTGAGCCCCTGACAAGACCAAGTGAATTACAAATACCAGAGATGAATCCCATATACAGATAAAAGTAATGAACTTTGTAACGAGTAGTTAGGCAGCATTATTCATGTCTGCGTTTGCATCTGAAAGATTTTAAGGATAAGTAGAAACTTGCATGCATGGTACTGATGTGGGTTAAACTCTCACCCAGCCAAGTCATGGCAGGTGAAATATTTAAGGGAGGAAGAAAACGGGAGATTTGGAGAAGAGAAGTGGCGTATGAGCAATGGCAAAGGAGTTATGAAATTAAGATTTTCTGGGCAAAGGTGATAGATACAGCTTTTGTATTTTCAAGAGTACTGCATTTTTTTTATTAAGAAACTGCCATGCATGTTCTTTGAGGTCTGAAATTCCTTTTGCCTTCTTCTTCCATGTCTTGTCACCATCTACCTTAAATATTGCCTGGATAAGGGATGGAATATAGGACGGAATAACATGGTGGTATGTTACAGTAGACGCAAGAAGAAGCCAACTTCACCAAATAAAAACATCCATCTTTATGTCCAAAATTCTTGAGTCTTGAAGTTTGTCAATCGACTCATCAATCGATGCACAAGCATGCGCAAATGTGTTTCCAACCGCCATTCACAATGGAGTAAAAGTCATATCATCAATGGTCATTAGCGACCGGCGTCCCGACGTATGTCTACATCTGGCGGACATAATACCCAATCTTCTCAATGACTGTGTGCTAATATGAATTGATAGAATCATGTTATTCAATGAACACTAATTTCGTCGCCTTCGATAAAGAACAGGGCATCCATGATTATGTGGGTAGAGTGTCTGTGAAGCATTTTTTTACCTGGTATATAACGAAAAAAAAAACAAGTTTTACAAAGTTTTACTTCTCATTTAAATTATCTAAAAAGTATATAATGTAGAAAAAATTTAGAGATCTATGTTTATCACGAACTCATGCTTGATTTTTCATACATTTCAAACCATGAAACTATATTTGTTTAAATGTGCTCAATGCCCATTCAAAACATACGTGCACTAAAACCATTACCAATGAAGTTCAGTGCTCCATTTTTATTGATTGCTATCATTACTTACATTTTTATTTCGTACAGATATGATGACAATTGCATTATAACAAGAAGGAATTGATGTGTAAAATACCTCAATATTATTATTATTATTATTATTATTATTATTATTATTATTATCATCATCATAATTTGTTGTCATCATTCGTCATCTTTGTTGAATATAATTTAACCTTTAGATTGTGAACCAAAGCATTTAATCAAAATAATATTAACTCTCGAATCATCTAAATAATATAACAAAGGAAAAGTTTATATTAGCCAAGGGCACAAAACTATTTTTACCTTAAAATTTAATATAAATTGTATGATCATAAAGACGGCTCCAATTTAATAGTACAAAATAATAATAATAATAACCTACTCATCCTTTATGTTGTTGGTAGCTATGTCCGGCTGGGATTGGCATCGCACCATGATTAAAAAAAATATAGCCTGGCAGCGGACAATCAGACCCGACTATGGCTAGCCTGCTAGGTCCAGCTACATGGGTTATTGGGTTTTTCCTTTTTAAAAAAAAAATTATAGATATGAGTCATCAATTGGATGGTTTAGATTAAACTTTGCAGGAGAGAATTTTCTTGCCCCTAGCTTACCTAAGCACATCTCGTATAACAATAATGGTTTTCAATTACAATGTTCAATGTGGTTAAACAATTACGCTATGGATATTCTTTTCTCTTGAACATCACTAGATAGTGTTTTATCTTGTTTATCACCGAAAACACACCAATTTATTATTATTGTAATTTGTTGTCATCATACGTCTTATTTGTTGAATATAATTTAACCTATATAACTGTGAACCAAAGCATTTAATCAAATTAATAAATGTATTTCATGAATGAACTCTTCACTCATCTAAACGAATATAACAAGGGAAAAGTTTACATTAGCCAAGGGCACAAACCTATGACTATTCTTGCTTTAGAGCTTAATATGAGTCATTCAATTATAAAGATGATTTAGATTTAATGGTACAAAACAACAACAATAATAATAATAATAATAATAATAACCTACTCATCTTTTATGTCACTGACATCTATGTCAGGCTGGCCGATGAT
>JAVDBV010081879.1:0-22558 GCA_032619315.1 Piper longum | reverse complement strand
TGTTAATAAAAATATGGATGTATGTGATTGTGTGATATTAAAATAAATGCTAGGTGATTAATTAGGTCAACTAAATAGGTATTGTGATTTAATGTAAGGTAGAGTAGGAAAATTATATTGATTATTATTGATGTATGTTGATTGATATATGATTGATGCGTGTTGATTGATGCGTGATGATGTGTGTGATATAGGGTGTGTGAATGCATCATGAACGGGCATTAGTATTTAGTTTTTGATGTGTAGGTACGGAGTAGGAACTTGCCGCCTAGGTACGCAACCACGCTTGGAGCTTCTACGAGGTCCGTTAGGACTCGTATATGTTTTATGCCCTATTCTGTTGCAGGTTTGATTTATTATTTGCAGGACGAGTTAAGTAGCATTTTATTGGATCCCACTTATCTCGGATCATTTAGCCAATTGCATTTTCGGATTAATAACCCTCGAGGATGAGCTCCCTTGAGTAGGTTTTCGAAAGAAAAATCCACCGCAAGTTGCCTTTGGGCATATTATATAAATTTCCGACCTAGGCCTATATATATATATATATAGTTTTTGCGTTGCTTTTCCTTGTCCGTGCAAGTTGGGGTGAGAGAAGGCAATTTAGCTACAGCCCATGCAAATTGATTAGGCAGACAGCTTCACGTGGTATGGAAGTAGGTAAATTTAGCAAATACCCACATGTGGTATGGAAGTAGTTAAACCTAGAGACAGCCACTTTTAGAGTGGTATGGATGATGGCCCTTGACAATGAAATGAGAACGTGCAATGAGAATGTGAAATAAAAAATGTGAGATAAGAAAGGTAAACCTAGAGATAGCCACTTTAGAGTGGTATGGAAGAGCCTCCCATTGTGAGTATGAAATGAGAAAGATGATTTCATGTGATGTTTTTCGTTCAACAGGAGAGTTAGCTCTCCTGTGCCATTTGGTATTAGTTATTTCCGGACCAGTGATAACCGTTGCTGACGTTTTTCTACTATATATAGGTGAGGAGCATGATGAATGAGAGCTGTCGGGACTGCGGAGGAGCAGCACAGAATCGCGCACACATGTACTTGCCTTGCATGATGTCTAATTATAGTGTGTTAATTTCGTATGATTGGAAATTTTATTACATTATGTTTTAACGAACTGCGTATGAAATGAATAGAAAAATGTGAATGAACAAGGAGCCTTGGAGCTGAGACTCAGCTCAAGCAAAAATGAAAATGAAGATGATTGCATTTGGTTTTGATTATCGTATTTAGATCATTTTGATTGAATATATACAAGTATTCTTGTTGTGAACAGGTTGGCCCTTATTGTACTTTTAGTGGAAACTTTGTCCGATTTTTCGTAGAAATAAGTATTTTCCTTACAATTTCTCGTTTATCGCTTTTGTTTTGTTTTGTTTACATATCATGGTGTGCATGTAGGACCACGTTAGAACCTAAGAATATCATCCATGCCTTGCATGTTTGCATCTCCATCTTAAGACGCTGAGGGTAGATCTTGGTCGGCTTAACCGAATCTAATAGATTAGCGAAAGATTCGGTCGCCGGAGACACTTCCGGGTCGGTTCGCCGGTGAACCGAAGCGGGGTGTTACAACCTGCCCCCATGTCGAAAGGGGTGATTGGGCGCAATGGTGCAAGATGGCTCATTATGCACTTATGATACCAAGAGGGTGAGTCAATGGCAAATATCAGTAACTACAAGCCGTGGGCAATGTAGCGTGTGTGCACATACATGGGATTGTAGCTAGATGGGTGGCCACCCTCCAATCATATTAAGAGCTTGGCATAGGCTTATAAGCACTAAAAGACTTTTGAAATAGAAGGAGTATATTTGACTAGTTTTATTAATTATGCGGCTTAGTGGTTTTATCACTAATGTGGAATTACCTCCGCATGTGTGCAAATTCGGACTGAAGGTTGAGAGTGCGTTGGGTGTTCCTTTTGAACCAACCAAGGTTTGGTGATTCAATAATAAATTGGACTTCCTTTTTACTTAATTTGAGTTATAAGTGTGGCTATTAGAAATAGTCAGTGGCTGTGGGGCCATGCGTGACCATAGCTAATTATCTTTTGTTATGTTACATCTTATATCTAACCTGGCTAAATAAATTTCCCGACTTGGTGTTAGATCATAACTTATGGGTTAGATTTTTATTTTTTTATTAATTATATTTTTTCGTAACACCTGCCTAGTTTGGCACATTAAATTGCATGTTTGGTCGGGTCGTTACAAGTGGTATCAGAACCTGGTTTCCCACAAGCTCACATGTTATGACTCAAGCACCTTGTTGAAAAGTCCAATTTTTATCTTTTCCTAATGTTTTATGTTATTAATGAATGAGTGTACTCTCTAACAAACCTAAGTAATTACTAGAAAAAAAATTTAAGCATAACACCGGTATGGGACGGTGTGCCACTTATATGTCATGCTAGGTGCACATCACACTTAACCAATGAGCGTATCTGGGACACCTTTACAATCTGAGGTGTTATCTACATAGCATGGATGGTATGGGACACTTGTGCAATCAAGATGACAGCGTAATGGGACAATGTACCCCAGTTTAGCTATGTATTCGAGCGACAATGCCAAAATCAAGAAGAATGCACCGACGAATTTTAATGTGCTTGATTGGAAGACGTCGGTTTGTATGAAGTATGAGGATTAATAGAGTATGAAGACATGTATGAAGTTATTTCAAATAATTTCTTAAAAGCAATAGAGGATCACCTTTTGAAGCTCCCTTGAACAATTTATCTTGAGAACGTCAATGTAATGAAGGATTCGTGGTCATCGGTGATGCATGTCGGGTTGGGTTAAGATGTGTCCTTATGCAAGGAGGTAATGTGATGGCTTATGCCTCTCGCCAACTGAAGATTCACGAACAAAATTACGCAACAAATAATAGGGTTAGTGGCAAATCTGGTTATTTCCAATAAATTGGTTGACCGGGTCAAGCTAGCGCAGATGAATGATGAGGAGCTGAATGAGATGTTGGATAAGACTCCTCACATGGTAGCAGATTCCAAAATTGTGATCAGATTTAGAGGGAGGTTGTGTGTACCCAATGATGAGGCACTGAGGCGGGATATCCTGTAAGAGGCTCATCGCTCAAAGTTCTCAATACATCATGGAGTGAAAAAAACGTATCAGGACATAAAGGGAACCTACGGGTGGATTGGATGAAGAGGGATGTGGTGAAATTTGTCTGGAAATGTCAAACTTGCCAACAGCTCAAAGCTCAACATCAACTACCCGGTGGATTGTTACAACCTTTAGAAATGCCTACCTAGAAATTGGATTATGTCACTTGTGATTTTTATTTCAAAACTCCCAAGGATTCTAAAGAAGCATGACTCCATATGGGTGTGGTAGATGGACTAACTAAGGCAGCTCACTTCATCCCCACAAAATATTTGTGGACGATGGAATAGCCACCTATGGTCATAGACCTATTTGATAACAGTCCAACCATGATGTTCTTAGAGACATGTCCATAGACCTACCCATATGTTTGAGCCACCTACTATCCTATACAAAGTTTTTATTACCATGATGACTCACACAATTACCTTTAAACCACCACAGATAGAGTGATGTACATACCTAGTAAAATTTTCTCATATTAGTGTACTCTACTAGTAGAACTGTTATCACACCACGTGATGATGAGACACCTAGTTAGAGTCCTAGAAGAGTGGGACCAACTTCAAATGAGAGATACAGTCTCTTCATATGTGTCTAGAGATGTCAGACAGAGTTGAGCCTACACCCGAGTATTTTTACAGTTACCCTAGTAGATATCCTACTATCTATTTTTCATATGGGTAAGATGAGCAGACATTGACCAGTGCATAAGTAAAGACAGTGAAAAAAAAAATTTATATATTTGACTAGGTCGGGGAAGAATTGAATGTTGAAAAATTATTATGATTAATTATATTATATTCTCTACCCGATTAAATATTATATTTTAATCTTTACCCGATTACCCGGCTAAATAAAATACGGGTGTTGGGGTATTTTTCACATACCCTAGCCGTCATTTCATTATATAATTTGTGAGGGGCATCACCCTTATCTGATTCTCTCATCTTCTTCTCCTCTTCCAGAGCCGGCTTCTTCCTTACTTGGGTATCCTTCCTCCTTGCTCGCGTCATCCATGATTTGTGTTAATGCTGCTCTGACTTTGACTCACCACCAGTGAGTCTCCATGTCGTTACCGAACACCAGACTGGTGCCCCCATGACCACCTCGCGGTCACCTTTCCAGTCATACCTCTCACAACCACCGGAACAATCGCAGTCGCCACCTAGACGGAGTTTTTGGAGGCGGTTTATGCCGCTGCTACCACCATTTGGACAATTTTCCAGTGTCGGCGAGCCACCACCGGCCGGTCTGACCACCCCAATAGCTTCCCCTCGTCGAGATCTACAATTGGAGACCGACACCGACCTCCACCATGGCTGTGGTCACTCCCGGTGACGCGGATTGAACAGTGGCTGTTTTTGTTGTTGACAGCCGTTTTCTGGCCAACCACCAGCCGGGCACCGCTGACCGTTGACCAAGACAGGTTTGTCTCATCGAGGCCAACAGTTTGAGACCACCAAAGGGCACCGCCGTGGTTGCAATCACAGTCGGCGAGGTCGCCGCACCCCGCAGCGATCCACCCCTTTCCTAGCCATTTTCCGGCCAACTGATGACCGAACTTCACCGACACCACCACCAACATACTCATTGTTGAAAGGCTGTCGATTTTGATTGGAGGGGGCACCAGCCACGCCGTCGTCGGCATTTTTCGGTGAGGATAACCGGTGGCGCTCTGCCAGACCCGTTTACTCACTACCTGTGTTCATGTCTATCTGCCATGTCACGCCGCGTCTACCTGGCTAGCCCGAGTCTGCCAGCCACCAGCCGCCAGTCCATGTCTGAGTTGCCTAGCTAACCCTGCCCATTTTCTAACCTTGGTGGTTTTGCACTTTTGGTTTGGTCTGGTTCAACATGGTTCGGTCTGGTTTAGTTCATTTTCGCCGATTCTCGACCATTTTTGGTAATTCAAGAACCCTTACATTAGTTTAGATGCATATTCACTTAGTTTAACATGATTAGATATTATGATGATTTTCTTTAATTATTGTTTTCGTTAAGTATTTATATTTATTATTTTTATTTTTTATCGGGTTATCATATATGATGAATGCTTACATTATTATTCATTGTAATCAATATTATGGTTATATACATGTGTTAATCTTATTATATTTATTAAATTATATATTATTTATTTATTTATTTATTTATCTATATTTATGCATGGTTGCTTGTATATTATTATTTAATTCTAGTTCATTACGAATTCTTATATTGTATAAATATGATATTATTATTATTCATTATTAATGAATATTGACTAATTGTTATTTATTTACTGAATTATTAATTAATTAATTAATTAATCATGATTTTCATGCCACTTATTTATTTCTATGGTTGTTAGCAATGTTTTATTTTATTTTTTTGGATGTATTGATGATATGAGCATACACCACAAGCATACATCATATAAAGACATTAGTAGTTTATCTAGCAGTGGGTTTTGTCATTGGTTGCGTATAATTACTGAAATGTTGTATATTCCCTTCTATAAGCCCTCGTCGGCCTGAGCCCAAATTCGACCACCATGCACCGTGTGCAACCGGGGTCAATGAATTGACTAAGTCTGACATGGGGCCGCACTTTCAAATTTGCTTGTAAGACAAACATGGTGTCTCTTTCATGAGGCAGCACCCGTGAAATAGGGTGTCTCTGTCGTGTGGTGGCAATCCAGAACTTGAAAACCTGCCTCCATGCCGAAAAAGGATGTCAGGAAGACTACTCATTATGCACTTCTGATACTGAGAGGGTTAGGCAATGATAAATATCGGTAACTACACAGGCCATAGGTTATGTAGTGTGTGTGCACATACATGGGATTGTAGCGGGATGGGTGACCACCCTCCCCGCATCATAAGAGAGGCTCACTTCACTGAAAGACATTTGAAATAAGAATAGGGAGTATATTTGACTTGTTTCTTTAATTATATGGCTTAGTGGTTTAATTATATGGCTTAGTGGTTTTATCACTAACACAGAATTGCCTCCGCAGGTGTGTAGATTCGGGCATAGATTGAGAGCGGGGTTGGTGGATATTTTACCCACCAAGGTTTGGAGAAAATGATAGTGCATTGGATTTCATTTTTATTTTATTTGAGTTATAAATGTGGCTATGGGAAATGGTCCAAGACTGTGGTACGATTATTATTATGTCTTGTCTAAAACATAGTTTACTTTGAATGAGTTATACTTTTGGTTTTAATAGAAATCAGGTAACTTAGAAGTAATGTCCGGTCTGGTTAGGGCTGGTCGTTACAGAGTTGGTTTGGCAATAATTTATGTAACACCTGGCCAGCTAGGCCCACACTATTGTGCAAAATGGTGGGTCGTTACAGGTGATAGCAGAGCGCGGTTTCCCACAAGCTCACATCTTATGACTCAAGTACCCTATTAAAAAGTCCAATATTTATCTTTTCCCATTGTTGCATGTTATTAGTGAATGAGTGGACTCGCTAACAAACCTATGTAATAATCAAAAGAAAGATTTTAAGCATGACACTGGTATGGGACAGTGTGCCACTTATGTGTCATGTTAGGTGCACGTGACACTGCAACAGTTGAGTGTATGTCTTTACAATCAGCGGTGTTATCTATGTAGTATGGGTGGTATGGGAAGCCTATCGATATGGATTACAGTGTCATGGGACAGTGTACCCGACTTTAGCTATGCATGTGAGTGGCAATGTTTAAAAAAACAATATAATAATAATAATAATTATTATTATAATAATAATAATAATAATACTAATCAATAATAAGAGGGAAAATTTTCAAAGATGGCAGGCACCTGTAGACAGTCAAGCCGATCTGTGCAGGATGACTCGAACACATAAAATGTGTTGGCCCAGATCTTGACGACCATACAAGGACTAGCGCCGGCTTCAGAAAATGCAAATTATGTGGTTTAGAATATGGTTCAGTGGTTACCGGGAGTGGTAGCAGGGAATGGAGCCTTAAACTCGGCAGCGGGTCCTAATAACGTCCCAGATGGTGATCAGGGGAGTGCCCAAGGGAGGGCAGGGTTAGTTGACCCGGGCGAGCGAGGGGAGCTTCCAAACCCAGTGGCACCGGTAGTTCGACAAGTGGTGCCGCTAGCTATGGATGATATTAACCGATACACTGTGGAAAAGTTTCAGAAGAATGGAGTTGAGGTATTCACTGGAGGGACTGATCTAATGAAAGCAGAGAGCTCGATAGACATTACTGAAAAAAGCATTTAGAGCTCTCTCTGTGCCCCACGGCCATCAAGTGTGGTTGGCAACATCCAGGATTCAGGAGGAAACATCTTACTGGTGGAAATCCATGGAAAATACTAAATTCCATCAATGTGAGATTTCATCCATCTCATGGGCGGAATTTGTAACAGCTTTCAATGGACGGTACTTTCCTAAGTCTGTTGTCCACAACAAAGCACTAGAATTTGCCACTCTGGCTTGGAGGGAGGATTCGGTCCGGGAATATGCCAAGAATTTCTTATAGTTGGAGCGATTTGCACCTGGGATTCTTGCAACTGACAAGGCGAGAGCAGACAAATTCTTCTGGGGGTTTAAGCCAGAATTGAGGAGTAGGGTTGCAACAGTGCCAAGGGTCACTAAAACAGAGGTAATCGTGGCAGTCACTACTCATGAGTTGGTGTACGAGCATGACCGTGTACAGAAACAGGGGACGACAACTATGCAACATAAGAATGCCAACCATGCTTGTAGCCAAAACAGGTCCGCGGGACACCATCTATAGAACTACCAAATGAACATAGATAGGAACCTCAAAAAGAAGTTTGAGGCGAGTCAGCCTAGATGATGGAAAAATTTCAGCAAGATGCATTCAGGGCCATGCAACGAGCCCCGTCGGTGCTACAACTGCGGAAGGACTGGACACATGCAAAAGGAGTGTTGTCAGCCTCCAAGGCAACAACGAGAGTAGCCTGAGAAAGAAGAGGCGCCAGCTCCTATTCGCTACCCGGCACCGAGAAAACTGGTCGGCAAAGGGAACGCGAAACTTTATGTCACGACCCGCCATTTTTCAATTATTTAATTAGGCCTAGATGGCCAGGTGTTACTTAAACAAACTAATAAGTTGCTGAATTATAAAAATTTAACAACAATGTATAAGATTTGTTCCCACTGTCTAGGACCATTTCCCAGTAGCCACACATATTTCTCAATAAAAATTAAAAGGGAGTCCTCATATTTATCTTGCTCCATGCTCTCGCTGTCATTGGCTTCTCCCACCTAATTACGTATGTGCACACCTGCGGAGGCAATTCCGTGTTAGTGATTATAACCCTAAGTAGTATAATAGATAAAACAAGTCAAGTACAATCCACTAGTCCCCTATGTTCATTTTAATATGCGGTGGGGCGATACCACTATAGTCCAAAACAAATGCGGAGGGGGTATCTGTAGTGATACGCACACTCCGGCCGTAGCCTTTTTTTGTGGGGAGGCTACCACTACCCTGGTGGCAATGCCCGGACTCTAACCGGAGACCCACAGTGATATTCCCAGACTTGAACCGGAGACCTTCACTGTGATTCCCAAACTCAAGCTGGAGACCATTAGTGTGATACCGGACATGAACTGGAGACCTTTAGTGTCATTTCCGGACTTGAACCGGAGACCTTTAGTGTGATTTTCAGACTTGAACCGGAGACCTTTAGTGTGATTCCCGGACTTGAACCGGAGATCTATCACTACACTCTAGTGCGATGGAGGAATCGTTGTGCCTCACTCACCCCGACCGTAGCCTTTTATGAGACGGCTATCACTAATCTAAAACAATTCGATGCATTACACAATTTACACATATAATACGGCCCCGTGTCGGACTGAGTCAATTCTTTAACCCTGGTTACACTCAGAGCATGGTGGTCGAATCTGGGCTCAGGCTGACCTAGGCTACCAACAAGGAAAATACGACGTTCTACCTATTATACTTACCTCACTTGTGCTATCGTTCGACTGTGATCTGCTAACCCTAATCTAAGTGAAAGCATAAAGTTATACATTAGTATAATTTTATTTGCAGGAACCTACATGCAACTAAATGATATGACATATTAAATATTTTATCTTCCATAATTCTATTTAGATAATTGATTATTCATGTGACAAACGCTTTTAAGTTATTCCTCTATTTTAAGTTAATTATTAAATTCATAATTCTTTCTTGACAATTAATAAAAAAAATTATTAATTTATAACCAGGAATTTAATTACTATTTTGGTATATTCTTTAACTAATTAGTATTATCCTAATTTAAGGATATTCTTAACACCATTATTTTAATTTATTTAATTTAATAAAGGTTTAATTTTTATACGATTATAATCTATTAACCCCTCGATTAATTTAACCGTTTGTAACAAGGCGTTTAATTGTTAACCATTTATTATTACCGTAATTTTATTAATATCATAATTTCGTATAATAATTTATTAAATTATTATTTTAGCCACTTAACTCGTATCTCATTAACTTAATTATTTTTAAAGATTTTTTCGAGTTGATTTATTTTTTAACTCGAACTGGTGTCAAGTCAACCCATATTTATGAAACTGGCCTCTTCTTCTTCCTCGACTTTCTCCAAAACAGAGCTGTCATAGGGTTTTTTCTGACGTACTGTTCGTTGCCGTCCGACCACCCCAGGCCAAGACACAACCGTGAATCGACTCACCTCCGCACGATCTTTGATTCCAACCATAACATTTGGCTATTTCTATCACGGTCGCGACTGCCTTCGTTCGCCTCCGGCTACCGTCAACCGCCGTCGACCACATTTGGCCACCACCGACCAGCTCCGCCGTGCTTCCAAGGTTCATCCCCGACCATCCCCGACCACTTTCCGGCCACGGCCTGTTTCCCTCCCCCGCCATTGCGTCGCCGATTCCGACGCCGATGAGCTCCGCCGCTCCGGTTAGATGGTCACCAGATTGCAACCCAATCGCTGCCCCGGCTGGCCGGATTTCTTAATCCACCATCGTGACTAATGTTCATGTCGCCAATTTTGTCTCAAACTTCCGCCTTGACGGCCATGAACGACTTAAAGTTTGTACTTTTAGTTTAATTCTTTTCTTTCTCATCGATTTGAGATTTAGTTGTTTCTTATTAATTTAAGACTTTAAATCTAATTTTTTTATCAATTTTTATTGTGAATTTAACATATGCCATGCATGGATATTAAGAAGAAGAAGGGAAGAAAAATTACCCGAACAAGGAGGAAGACGGCGCCAATCCGAAGGATAAAAATGAGGATGACGTCCCCCCCCCTTTTTATATTGACATAAAATGCGGCTAGGGTACGTAGAACCATACTTTCACCGTAATTTCTTTAACTGGGTAATCGGGTAATCGACATGATTCACTTAACTATTTAAACGGTTGCATAGTATGGTTCACTTAACCAGTTAAATGGGTAAATAGTATGGTTCACTTAACTAGTTAAACGGGTAAAGCATACTTAACCAACTAACGATAATTATTTTAAATGAAAAAAAATGAATTTTCCCACGTTCGATCCCACCGAGTCTTTACACTTTATGCGGTCAAAATCGAGGACGCTTAGGAGGATGACCACACAGTTCGAGGTAAAATTCTGATTCAAGGAGTTGGAGTAGATCCATCCTGATTGGCCACAACCCAAGTCAATCACCGATATCCGAAGTTTTCTTGGGCTATCAGGCTACGGAAATTCATTAAAGATTTTTCCTTGGTGGCCCCACCAATGACTAAGGGAGCTCACTTTATCCCTACAAAATCTATAAGGACAACGGAATACCTAGCAGAATTGTACGTCAATAACATTGTCAAGCTACATGGAATTCTGAAGGAGATAGTCTCTGACACAAATCCCCTTTCACTTCACATTTCTGGGAGGCTTTCCAAAAAGCTGAATTCAAGCTAAGTACAACATATCATCCCAAAACTAATGGTTAAAGTGAGAGGACCATTCAAACTTTGGAAGATTTGTTGAGAGCTTGTATCCTTGACTAGGGAGGAGATTGGGAGAAACACTTAGCCTTAGCTGAATTCACCTACAATAACTCTTATCAAGCCAGTATAGGAATGGCTCCATTTCAAGCCTTATACGATAAGCCCTGCAGATGTCCATCGTGCTAGTTGGAATCTACCGAGGCAGTTATAGTCGGGCAAGAGATGGTGAGAGAAGCAACCAAAAAATTGCAACTTATTCAGCAAAGGCTTAAGGCAACTCAGGATCGACAGAAAAGTTATGCTAATACTCGTAGGAGGGACCTAGAGTTCCAAGTTGGAGAGTTTGTGTACCTAAAGACATCTCCTAGGAAGGGAGTGATCAGATTTAGAACATCAGGGAAGTTGAAGCCAAGATTCATTGGACCATTTCCAATCCTAGATCGAGTCGGAAATTGTGCATATAGATTAGCATTACCAGCAAGCCTTGATGGTGTACACAATGTTTTTGGTAAAGGTATTGTAGAGAAATGAAGGATCAAAGGAAGCTACCTAGGAGATTGATCAAGAAATGGCAAAGAAATACCCTAGCCTATTTGTGGCATAATATTCTTATAAGTATGTAACATGGTTGGGTGAGTGAAGTGTAAACATATGCAAAAATTTTGGCACATCGAGGTTCGATGTCATGCACAAGTTGACCCCTACCGATACTGAAGAAATAATAAATCAGGATTGTCCTCTTGGACGTTGTAATATTTTTGGGGACGAAAATTTCTAAGTTGGGGAGATTGTAAAAACCGTGAAAAAAAATTTATATATTTGACTCGGTCAGGGAAGGATCGAACATTGAAAAATTATTATCATTAATTATATAATTTGTGAGGGGGCATCACCCTTATATGATTCTCTCATCTACTTCTCCTCTTTTGGAGCCGGCTTCTTCCTCACTTGGGTTTCCTTCCTCCTTGCTCGCGTCATCCATGATTTGTATTAACGCTATTGTGACTTCAACTCACCGCCGGCAAGTCTTCGTCTCGTTCTCGACCACTGAACCGTCACCCCCATGATTGCCTCACAACCAGCTTTCCAGTCGTACCTCTCACGACCACCGGAACTGTCGTAGTCGCCGCCTACGACGGAGTTTTTAGAGCCGGTTTACACTACCGCCGCCATTGTTTAGGCTATTTTCTGGCATCGGTGAGCCACCACCGGCCGGTCCAACCACCCCAATAGCTTCCCCTTGTCGAGATCTACAATTTGAGACCGACACCAACCTCCGCCATGATTGTGTTCGCCGCTGGAGACGCGGATTGAACAGTGGCTATTTTTGTTGTTTTCAGCTGTTTTCCGGGCAATCACCGGCCGGACACCGGCGACCGTTGCCCCAGATAGGTTTGTCTCATCGAGGCCTACATTTTGAGACCACCTACAGCTACTGTCGCGGTTGCAATTGCCGCCGGCGAGGTCGCTGCACCCGGCGGCGATCCACCCCTTTCCCAGCCATTTTCTGGCGAACTGAAGACAGGACTCCACCAACACTACCACCAACACACTCATCGTCGAGTGGGCCGACAATTTCGATCGGAGGCAACACCAGCCGCAGCTGCGCATTTTCTGGTGACAGGAACCGGTGGTGCTTTTCCCAACTCGTTTACCCACTAGCCGTGTTCGTGTCTGTCTTCCACGTCACGCCGTGTCCACCTGGCTAGCCCGTGTTCGCCTGCCACCAGTCCTTGTCCAAGCTGCCCAACTAACCCAGCCTATTTTCTAACCTAGGCTGGTTCAACACTTTTGGTTTGGTCCGGTTCAACATGGTTCAGTCTGGTTTACCTCGTTTTTGCCGCTTCTCGACAGGTTTTGGTAATTCAAGAACGACCCTTACATTAGTTTAAATGCATATTCATATAGTTTAACATGACTAGATATTATGAAGATTTTATTTAATTATTTTTTTAGTTAAGTATTTAGCTATTATTTATTATTTATTTATTTTTATTTATATGGTTATCATATATGATGAATGCTTACATAATTATTCGTTGTAATTAATATTATGGTTATGTACAACTGTTAATCTTATTATATTTATTAAATTGTATGTTATTTATTTATTTATTTATTTATTTATATATTTATGCATGGTTGCTTGTATATTATTATTTAATTGTAGTTAATTATGCATTCTTGTATTGTATAAATATGATATTATTATTATTCATGATTAATAAATATTGACTAATTGTTATTTATTTATTGAATTATTATTTTATTATTTATTTAAGTTTCTAATTAACTATTATTATCATGTCATGATTTGCGTGCCAATTGTTTATTTCTAGGGTTGCTAGAAATGTTTTATTTTTATTTTTTTGGATGTATTGATGATATGAGCACACACCACAAGAATTCATCATATAAAGACATTAGTATTTTATCTAGCAGTGGGTTTTGATGTATCTTACGAAGTCTGAGCTTTCTGTAGACATGTCGATGTACTTGGAGCTTGGACCACAGGTCCGTATAACTACTGAAATGTTGCATGTTTCCTTCTAGCAGCCCTAGTCGGCCTGAGCCCAGATTCGAGCACTATGCACCGTGGGCAACCGGGGTCAAGGAATTGATTCAGTCCGATACGGGGCCGCAATTTCAAATTTGCTTGTAAGACAAATATGGAGTCTCTGACATGGGGCAGCATCCACAAAATAAGGAATCTCTGTCATGAGGCAGCACCCGTGAAATGGGGAGTCTCTGTCGTGTGGCGGCAATCCAGAACTTGAAAACCTGCCCCCATGCCGAAAGGGGTTGTCAGGCAGACGGCTCATTATGCACTTGTGATACCGAGAGGGTGAGCCAATGGCAAATATCGGTAACTACACAGGCCATAGGTCACGTAGTGTGTGTGCGCATAAATGGGATTGTAGCGGGATGGGCGGCCACCCTCCCCGCATCATAAGAGCTCGGTATAGGCTCACTTCACTAAAAGATTTTTGAAATAAGAATAGGGAGTATATTTTACATGTTTCTTTAATTATATGGCTTATAGTGGTTTTATCACTAACGTGGAATTGCCTCCGCAGGTGTGCAGATTTTGGCATAGATTGAAAGAGGAGTTGGTGGATCTTTTACCAACCAAGGTTCTTAGAAAATGATAATGCATTGGATTTTCTTTTTATTTTATTGGAGTCATAAATGTGGCTATGGAAAATAGTCAAAGACTATGAGACGATTATTATTATGTATTGTCTAAAACATAGTTTACTTTGAATGAGTTATACTTATGGCTTTAATATAAATCCTGTAACGTAGAAGTAATGTCCGGTCCGATTTGGGCTGGTCGTTATAGGGTTGGTTTGGCTTAATTTTAAGTAATACCTAGCCATCTAGGCCTACACTATTGTGAAATATGGTAGGTCGTTACAGCATGTGCCATCGATAAGGAACGAACTCTATAGTTCCATTCAGAGTATGTTTTCATACTCCTTGAAACACGCTATACATGCTCAAAGGTTCTCACAGTCATTCCATCACAGATCCCTCTTCTGCATCAGTTAGTGGTTTTATAGATAATTACGATGGTCATTGCACGTAGTTGAGTGACAAAAATTGTTCTTGTTCCATTATGGAACAAACTGAGATATTTGACTCGGGACAGAGTTAGCTAAGACCTAGTGAGCAGTCTAGTTCCTTATATAGGGAAACGTGAGTGTTTGACATAGTATGGCAACAGTGAAGCATACTACTCTTTAGCTTATAATCTTATATGGTACTAGAGTCTACCATATACTCTTATATGTTTGAAATAGAGTGGCAACAGTGAACCATACTACTCTTTAGCCGACATGCTTACATCTTATGACTCAAGCTCACATCTAATAAAAGTGACCGTTATACTGTGGAAAAGTTCTGAAAGAATGGAGCTGAGGTATTCATTGGAGGGATTGATCCAATGAAGGCGGAGAGCTAGATAGACATTACTGAAAAAGCGTTTAGAGCTCTATCTGTGCCCCACCACCATCAAGTGAGGTTGGCAACATGCATGCTTGAGAAGGAAGCATCTTACTGGTGGAAATCTATGGAAAAGATCACCTTTTATCACTGTGAGATCTCATCCATTTCATGGGTAGAATTTGTAACAGTCTTCAATGGACAGTACTCTCCAGAGTCCGTTGTCCAAAAGAAAGCACTGGAATTCGCCACTCTAGCTGAGAGGGAAGATTCGGTTCGGGAATATGCCAAGAATTCCTTATAGTTGGAACATTTTGCACCTAGGATTTTGGCCGCTGACAAGGCTAGTGGACAAATTCTTTTGGGGGTTGAAGCCAGAATTGAGGAGTAGGGTTGCTATGGCACCTAAGTGATTGAGGCAGCCACTACTCATGAGTCGGTGTACGAGCATGACCGTGATTAGAAACAAGGAAAGGCTACTATGCAACATAAGAATGCCAAATTGGCTAGTAGCCAAAACCGGTCCATAGAACCCCAGCAGCAGAACTATCAAAGGAACGTCGATGGGAACCTTAGAAGTATGTTTTGGGAGATTTCGTATCGATAATGTAAAAATTACAACAAGATGCATTCAGGGCCATGCAATGAGCCCCGTCGGTGCTACAACTATGGAATGATGGGACACATGCAAAAGGAGTGTCGTCAGCCTCCGAGGCAGCAACGGGAGCAGCTTGAGAAAGAAGAGGCACCAGCTCCTATTTGCTATCCGGCACCTGCAAAACTAGTGAACAAAAGGAAGGCGAAACTATATTCGGTCAAAATTGAGGACACTCAAGAGGATGACCACACAATTTGAGGTAAAATTCTAAATCAAAATGTTAGTGTGGATGTTTTATTTGATTAGGGGTGTACACATTCATTCCTTTCATCTCAATCAGTTAAGAGTTTAGGACTCCAAACGTCTCCATTATCCAAGACCTATAGAGTGACTACTGCAACTATGGACAATAAAGTTACAACGTTAGGAGTGACTAACCTATCCATAGATATACAAGGGAAACCCTATGTATGAAATTTTATTGTGTATGGGGTAAAAGGGTTTGATGTACTGTTGGGAATGGAATGGTTGTCTACACACCAGGATTTTCTTGACTATATAGGGAAGAGAGTGGTGACAAAACCCTGTAATTGTGAGATGGGGGTCATTTTCCAAGGGTCATTGCAAGATCCATCTTCTTGTATCGTGTTTGTCAATGAGGCAACCAAGTGGTTCAGTGAGCGTTGTCAAGCCTTTTTGGCTAACCTAGGGGAGTCTGAGTCCAAGTCCAAAGAGTTCTCCACGATTCCGGTGGTAGCAAAATTTCCGGGCGTATTCTCAGATGAACTTCCAGGGTTACTATAAGGACCCAGAAAAAAAAAAATCAACGTGGTAGTTACTGAAATCGGGGTGATTTGCCGGAAGGTGGCCGGAGGTGGTCAGAGATACACTGTCACGGCAGGGCGGGGCTGGTCAGTATTGGTCAACGGCGGTCGATGACGATTGACAGAAGTCGGAGGCAAATGGAGCTCAGTCGATGAACGTGAATGGAATGATGACTTCGGGCTACGATTGTAGGCAAAACCTGATAGCATCGGCCAAATATCTTGGTCGGGGCCGGAGTTGGTACGGAGGTGAGTTGACTGAAGGGTGTGGCTTGGCCTCCGGTGGCTTGCCATCAATAGACAGTCAATCAGAAAACACCCCAATCAAAGCTCTGTTTTGGAGAAGTGAAGGGAAGAAGAAGATGGCAATTTTGTAAATATTGGTTGACTCAACACTGTTCAAGTTAAAAAATAATATCAACTCGTAATAATTCTTCAAAAATAATTAATTTAATGGTGTAAGAGTTAAGTGGTTAAAATAATAAAATATTATACGAAATTTTCATAAATAATAAAATACGGTCATGATAAATAGTCAATAATTAATCTGCTTATTACAAGTGATTAATTTAAATTAGAGGGTTATAAATGATAAATAAAATAAAGATGTCATCTTTACCATATTAAATTAATATTTAGTAAATAAAAAAATTATTCTAGTAACAAGTTAGTAAGGTAAAAAAAGGGTTAATAAAATATAACCGTGTAGAAATCACAAAATAACATAATTAAATAAGGAAAGGTTGAAACTTATTGAATTAAATAAATTACAAATAATTGTATTAGTGATATCCTTAAATTAGGATGATACAAATAATAATAATTAATTCTAGTTCATAAATAAATTATTTAATGTGGCATCTTATATATTGTCAAAATTTAATAGATATATTAATCATTTAGTTGGATACATTTTCTACGCGAATAAAGATTTACTTATGTATAATTTTATGTTCTCGTTCAGATTATGATCGTGGTCGCTGTTGCAGGATTACATACAAGCTAACTAAGTCTAGATAATTATTTAAAATATACAAGCTAACGAAGTCAAGATTTAGAATAGCAGGGAAGTTGAAGCCAAGATTCATAGGACCATTTCCAATCCTTGATCAAGTCAGAAATTGTGCATATAGATTAGCATTACTACCAAGACTCGATGGTGTACACAATGTCTTTCATGTGTCAATGCTAAAGAAATATGTTCGAGATGATGATCATATAATCACAAATTTTGCAGACTAAGATCTTCAATCAGATTTACATCTTGGCAAGAAAAATTAAGACACTCCGGAACAAGAAATTCCTTTGGTAAAAGTATTGTGAAGTAATCAGGGATCAGTGGCAGCCTCATGGGAGACTAAACAAGAAATGGCGAGGAAATTCCTTCGGTAGGATCGAACGTTGGAAAATTTGTAATTCTATTTAAATTATTTACCCTCCACCCGGTTAATCATTAATTACCCAGTCAAGTGTAAGTTATTGTTTAACTGGTTAAGTATCATTTAACCCGTTATGTGAACCATATTATTTACCCGTTTAACCGGTTAAGTGAACCATTCCATTTTGACGTGGTAGGATCGAACGCTGGAAAACTAATAGTTCTATTTAAATTTTTTACCCGCCACTCAGTTAGTTATTAATTACCCGGTCAAGCGTAAGGTATTATTTAACCAGTTAAGTATCGTTTAAACCAGTTAAGTGAACCATATTATCTACCAGATTAAGTGGTTAAGTGAACCATTCCATTTAACCATTTAAACCAGTTAAGTGAACCGTATCAATTACCCGGTTGCCCGGCTAAGGGAAACACGGTCGAAGTGTGTTTTTACATACCCTAGCCATCATTTCATTATAAAAGAAGAAGGGGGGGGGTGTCATTTACGTTATTTCCTTTGGACAAACACTGGCTTCCTCCTTGCTCGGGTATTTTTCCTTTCTTCTTCTTCTTCATAATTTGCATGCATGCATATTTATAATTGATAATAAGCTTGTTAATCATAGAACTAAAGTCTCTAATAAAGAAAAAAAAAAAAGAATTAAACTGGAAATAAAATTGGAAGCCGTCCATGATGAACAGCAGGAGTTTGGGCAAGGTGGGCAACCATAGGCAAGGAAATTCAAAGCAGCTCTCACACCCCTAACGGCACCCGGGCTGCTGGCTCTAAGGGAAGGCGTGGCCGTGCCCCTCGGTTCCGGTGGGTGGCTGAATTGGAGCTGTTATTGGGCGGAGTTGCAAGCGTGGCGGAAATAGAGGACATGACAATGAATGAGGAAATCTGGCCATCTGGGGCAGCAATTTGGTTGCAATCTAGTCAGGAAAGGTCTCTGAAGGGTCGATGGTGCCAAGACTACCACTCAATTGTGGCGGTGAAGCTTGCTGGTGGCGGAATCGGCGACGCTATCGTGCCGTTAGGGGCAGTGGAAGTTACTGAAATCAGAGTAATTCGTTGTCGCCGCGGCCGGAAGGTGGCCGGATCTGGTCGGGGATACACTGTCACGGCATGGTGGGGCTAGTCGGTGTCGGTCGACTATGATTGACGATGGCCGGAGGCGAACAGTGCTCAGTCGACGAACGTGAACGGAATGATGACTTGGGGCTACGATTGTGGGCAAAACCCGATAGCAGAGGCCAAAGGTTCTAGTCGAGGTCGGAGTTAGCACAGAGGTGAGTTGACTAAAGGGTGTGTCTTTGCCGCCGACGGCTTGCTGTCGATGGACAGTCCATCGGAAAACACCCCAATCACAGCTCTGTTTTGGAGAAGTGAAGGGAAGAAGAAGATGACAGTTTTCTAAATATGGGTTGACTCGACATGGTTCGAGTTAAAGAATAATATTAACTTGTAACAAATTTTTAAAAATAATTAATTTAATGGGGTACGAGTTAAGTGGTTAAAATAATAAAATATTATACGAAATTGTCATAAATAATAAAATAGGATTATAAAAAATGGTCAATAATTAATCGGCTTACTACAAGTGATTGAATTTAATTTGAGGGTTATAAATGATAAATAAAATAAAGATGTCACCTTGACCATATTAATTTAATATTTGGTAAATAAAACAATTATTCTAATAACAAGTTAGTAAGGTAGAAAAATGGGTTAATAAAATATAACCATGTACAAATCATGAAATAACATAATTAAAGAAACAAGGTTGAACCTTATTAAATTAAATAAATTACAAATAATTATATTATGGATATCCTTAAATTAGGATGATACAAATAATATTAATTAATTCTGGTTCGTAAATAAATTATTTAATGTGGCATATTATATATTGTCAAAATTTAATAGATTTATTTATCATTTAGTTGCATGTATTTTCTACGCGCAAAAGATTATACTTATGTATAATATTATGTTCTCGTTCAGATTAGGATCGTGGTCGTAGTTGCGGAATTACATACAAACTGACCAGGTCCGTATAAATATTATAAATATTGTATTTTCCCTTGTGGACATCCTAGTCGGCTTGAGCCCATATTCGACCACTATGCACTGAGTGCAACTGGGGTTAACAAATTTACTCAGTCCGACACGGGCAGCGCCCTTCATAATCTAAGAATGGACATGTCAGAATGGACTTGACAACCCATGTGCTCTAAATGTTCTTGTCAGAATGGACCTGACAAGCCATAATTTCATAATGGATGTGTCAGATTGGACCTGATAGCCCAGAAGCTTTGAATGGTAATGTTAGAATGGACCTGACAGGCGATAAGTTCATAATGGACATGTGAGAATGGACTTGACAGCCCAAAGCTTTGAATGGTCATACCAGAATGGATCTGACATGCCATAATTTTATAATGGACATGTCAGAATGGACCTAGCATGCCATAAGCTTTGAAAGGTCATGTTAGATTGGACCTGAGAGGCCATAATTTCATAGTGGACATGTCAGAATGGACCTGACAGCCATAAGCTCTGAGTGGTTATGTCAGAATGGACCTGACAGCCATAAGCTCTGAGTGGTTATTTCAGAATGGACCTGACAGGCCAGAAGTTCATAATGGACATGTCACAATGGACCTGACATCCCATAAGCTCAGAATGGTCATGTCAGAATGGACCTGGCATGCAATAATATTATAATTTACATGTCATAATGGACCTGACAACCATAAATCTCAGAATGACCTGAGAAATATTGAATACGGTTTTTATTGACTTGTTTTATTCAATTACACAGCTTAGTATTTTAGTCAGTAACGCAGAAATACCTCCTCATGTTAGGAGCTGAAACTAAAGACTAAGAGATGACTGGGTGGTTCTTCTATCAACTCAGGAGGCGAATGGATAATGAGTGGACTTCCTTTTAATGGTCCAAAATTATTGGACGATTATTTTAATGAGTTGTGCTTATTTTCTTTAATAGAAATTATATAGCATTTAAGTAACACCCGGTCCTGTTAGGGTGGGTCGCCAAATATGTAACACACCGACTTGGCAAGCCCGTGAACCGACCCAAAAATATTACTGGCGACCGAACCGTTCGCTAATCTAATAGACTCGGTTAAGCCAACCCAAATATACTATCAGCGGCTTAAGATGAAGATGCGATTTTCTATATGCATGGATGAATGCACAAAAATCCTTACACGCCATTACAAGGTTGACATAAAAATCAATTCACACACGTCAACACAATTGCAATAAAATCAAGAAGAAACTCTAAATAAGAACAGACAGAGTCTTCCCTAAAAGTGTAATTAGGGGCCACCCTGTCAAAACAATATATATAACTATATATGGGCATATCAAAAATTTTATTTATAAAATGTAATCTACTATGAACTCATTCTCGAGCTTAGGTGTCAGCCCACCTACACATCATCTTCATAACTCACATCGTATCATTATGTCAACATTTAATCACAGCGTATCATCATGTCTTTGCATTTTCTCACATCAATTTCAATATAAGTAAATCATAAACACAATATTAAACATTCAATCATTAAACATGTGTGTGCAAGAGACCTCGTTGCTCCTCCGTCAAAGCTAGCACATCTGATCAAGCTCAACACCTACATGTATTATAAAAAGCCATCAGGAAAATAACTAATAACAAACTGGCATAGGAGAGCTAACCCTCGTGTTGAATGAAAACCATAATATACTTCCTCAAGAACTCTCACAAGGGCATAAATGGGAGCCGTCGCCCTCGAGCAGCAGCATCGCCTTTCCATCTCATTCTCTTTCCTTCGCCATCTCATCCATTGTGTCTTGCTTCAAATCTCATTCTCGTTCATCTCAGCCCTCTAAGTCCTCAATATTACTCCTGGCCTTGAGCTGAAGACCAAGTACTCTCAGGCAGTCACCTTTAGTACCCTTTGAACCACATGTCCGGACATGTGCTATACAAAACAGTACTCGTAAACCTCCACGTTCTCCGACTGTGAGGAACTCAAATACGGAGTTAGCATGATCCCTCAAGATGAAGTGGGTCCTCCCCAACATCATCTTGCAGACGAGCACATGCCCTATTTGAAGACATGGCCGCCTCCCTCTTTCCATCTCACTGAAAACACGAAAACTATACATATATGTAGGCCTCGGTAGGGAATTTAATATAGTGGACCCGAAGGCAGCTTGTGGTGGATCTTGTTTTCAAAACCATACTCGAGGGATCTCATCCTCGAGGGTTATTAATCGGGAAATACGATCGGCTAAATGACCCGAGTTAAATGGGATCCAATAAAATGCCACTTAACTCGTCCTGGATGTAGACAACCAAACATACAAAGGAATAAAGCGTAAAAATGAGGCGAGTCCTAAATGGACCTGGTAGTAGCTCCAAGCGGGCGGGGTTGCAATCTAGTCGGGAAAGGTCCGTCAAGGGTCGGGTGTTCCTGTATGAGCATCTAATCGGAGCGGCGGAGCTCGCCGGCGGCAAAATCGGCGACGCAAGCACAGGCGGCGGAAATTCCGATTCTGTTGTAATCAGGCGATTCCGCCGTCGCCATGGCCGGAAAGTGGCCAGGGCTGGTCAGGGAGGAACCGTGGAAGGATGGCGGAGCTGGTCGACGTCGGTCGACTGCCCTCGACGGCGGTGGACGGCGGCCGGAAGTGAACGAAACGCGGTCGCGACCGTGAT
>JAVDBV010081873.1:0-10307 GCA_032619315.1 Piper longum | reverse complement strand
AAAACTTAAATAAGGTAAAACTCTAACCCGAAAATGGGGTTTTACAATATATATATATATATATATATATATATATATTGTAAAACCCCATTTTCGGGTTAGAGTTTTACCTTATTTAAGTTTTACCTTATTCTGGTTAGTATTAAGTTTGTTCGAACGAGCCCGAACCAGACTAATTTTCAAATTATGAATATGGGCCCAGATGGCCGTGGGAGTATGTTATAGTGGTTGATTATGCAAGACATGTAAACAATAAGATCACGAGTTATCACTATATACTAAAGTATACAGATTTGTTTGTACATGATAGCTAAGATTTTAAGCCTAGATTTAGGCCGTTGCAGCATTTAGTATCAGTTTGGGATTTTATAAGTACATCGTTTGCATGCAGTATAGGAATTTCAGATAACTCGATTGTGCCCATGTGGGCCCATCTTGATTGAGTTTAGGGGTTCGAGGCCTATTTCGCCTTATTTTATTGATTCCCGTCTATAGAGTCAATTTCAAGTTCGGACGGTCTCGATGCGAACTTTTCGGTAATATCTATAGTGCATATACCCATATGTGGGTCCCACTAGGCCACGAGTCATCGAGCGTCCAGATCATGCCACTTGGGAGGATCTGAGCCATCCACTCAACCCTAGCTTTCCATAAAGATTTTGAGGTTTTCTCCCGTTTTCAGTGTTTTTCCACCTTTAGCGCCGCCGCCACTTCGGCTCGCCGCCGGCGAGTCTACGCTCGCCCGCAGCCACCGCAACTCACCCCCATGATGGCCTCGCAGCCGGCTTTTGAGTCGTACCCACGATCGCCACTGGCGCCACCGTAGTCGCCGTTAGAGACGATCTTTTCGGGGTCGCTTTTCGCCAGAGTGGCCACCCGTTCGGGGCATTTTGCGGCGCTGGCGAGGCACCACCGGCCTATCCGACCACCCACGCAGCTTCCCCGCACCTAGATCTAAACTTTGAGACTGACATCGACCTCTGCCGTGGCCGCGATCGCCGCCAGCGACGTCGCGACACATGGTTGGGACACCGCATCTTTTCGGCAATTTTTTGGCCAACCCGACCCGTTTGCCCGCTTACCTGCTTCTGCCAGCATGTGATCGCGTCCGCCTGGTCATGCCCGAGTCCGCTAGCTCGTATCCATGTTCGAGTCCATCTGCTTGTCCAGATCCGCCCAGCCAACCCAACTCATTTTCCAGCCCGGGTTGGTTCAGGTCATTCGGGTTGGTCTGGTTCAGCTTGATTCGGTCCTATTCAGCCCGTTTTCGGTCGTTCTTCGTCCGTTTTCGGTAATTCGAGAACCCATACATTAGTTTATATGCATATTCACATGGTTTAGCATTTTTTGAAGTAATAAGTATTTTTATTTATTTATTTATTTATTTGTTCATAATTATTAATTTCTTATTATATATATATTTGTTGATTGATGAATGATTATGTGACTAATTATTTTTATTGATAATGTGTTTATTAATAAGTATTATTTTCATTCATGTTTATCTTTTATTTGATTAATTAATTGATTTTTAATTATTTTCTTGTTTGTATTATTATTTACATGTATTTAGTCATATCTTCGTATATTTAATATTTATATCAATATTTCTCATGAATAATTAATATTATAAATTTATCTATTTACTTATTTGTTATTTATTATTAATAATGATATATTTTCTTATTAATATTAGTCCTATTTATGTTAATTAAATTATATATATCTATTTACTTATCTATTTGTTTGTTCCCATGTATGTTATTATGTATTTGTATTTAATTATATATTCTTAGATTGTATAACTATGATATTATTTTGTAATTAGAGTATTATTTATGTTAATGTATTTATTATTACTTAAATATCGAAGAGTGTATTTATTTATTTATCATTTATTTATTATTATATATTATTATTTCTCGATTTACGTGATGTATGTTTAGTTGTAGGTTTATTTAGTATAATCTTTTTATTAGGATGTATTGATGATATGAGCACACACCACAAACATGCATCATATAGAGATATTAGTATGTTATTTAGTACTGGGTTCCGATGTAGGCTTCGAAGTCCGAGTTCACCGTAGATGTGCAGATACGCTTGGAGCTTGGACCACAGGTCCGTAGGACTCTCCCTTTCTGCTTGACTCCTTTCGTTTATGGTTTAATCGTATTTTAGATGTAGGATAACATCGAAAGCGTTTTTATCGAATCCTTCTGATGTCAGGCTATTTAGCCGTGTTTTTACACTTGTTTAATAAAACTATAAGGATGAGATCCCTTGTTGGTTTTCAAACTTTAACTCCAGAAATTTATTATACAAGCCTCATCCCTAAGCCTATTATATAAGTACACACTATTTTACGGATTTCACGGATAAGAGAATGAGTGGTACGGAGATAGTACTCCTTCAAACCATGAGGTAGTGCGAGTGTATGATGGTATTGCGTATTGCAGCGCATTTCCAGAATATCTGGCACTAACTTAATTATTCCTTTTGCCATTCGAGTATAGTGGCGGGTGATATGGAAGGTGTGAGGGCATAAGCGCTCTATGTATGTATGATTATGATTATGAGCCGTGCATGCGAGCTGACATTTCTTAAGTATGTTTGCTTACTGGCCGGTGTGAGGCATTCTTGAAGTTTCATAAGTTTTTGTGGGTAATGGGATACCCATTTGCTAGATTGTTTTACTTATTTTTTGGATCAGTAGCATTCGTTACTGATGGTTTTCATATAATATATGTAGGTCATGCAAATCATGAGTCGACTTTGGTAGGAGGACAGATAAACGCTACAGACTTGAGCTCCACCTAATATTTACTTCCTTGTATTTATTTATATTTGATGTATTTTGATGTTTATTTAATAATGTCTTCCATTCTCATGACACCAAGAAGATTATTTCGATCTAGTTGATCGATTGAGTCGTATTGACTGACAGCTTTAAATATGACTCGACTCGATCATAGCATTTCTGATCCGGTTCTTATGTGAAGCGAAATTGAGGTGTTACAAATTGGTATCAGAGCCATGTCTTGGTTTATTGAGATGGAAGACTTTTATTTTGATCCAAGTGTGTAGAGTTGTCCTTAGCCAAGTCGACATGTATTTTCTTTGGTTTCCTTTTTTACAATTTAAGATGGTGTGGTCTTTGAGACCTCAGTGGTGCATGCTTAGGTGCTTGCGATTATAGAGGACTTATGGGATGGATATGATGAGATCATGGTTTAGTAGACACCAACAAGGATCTCAAGGGAATGTCGTGATAAGCTATGAGACATGCCTTGTTGTTACCATTCGAGTGATTTAGACGACATAAGAGTGTCCACATGTTGATTTAGCTGAGTTCGAGTTCGATAGTGACCAATAGTATATGGAGCACTGGGGACATTGTAGCACTTGTCCAACTTTTGCATGTCACCACATTAGTCCTTCCTTGGGACATGATGTACATTGTAAGAGAGAGATAAGAGATGACACCAATGGGGAGCTTAGAGTATGGAGATATTCATAGAGTTATGTGACACATGAACATGGACCATCGAGTGTCTAAAACATATCCACTAGGCATAGACTAAGGTCTACCTTGGGGAACATAGACCTTGAGATCATTGTGCATAAAGAATGTGGCTATGCTAGTCTGCCCTAACAGTATTGTGGGTCATTCTTCAATAGGTAGAGGCAAGAACACATTGAGAATGAGAAAGGTTTCATGTGACCAGGGATTTAGATGGTTGACCGGATGTCACTCGATCTGCCAGGGCCAAATCAGTGATGGCTACTAAGAACTAGTCATTGTTCATTAGAGCAGTCACCCCAGATTCATGAGATACGTGTAGGATCAACATTGGATGACTATTGTACGTGTTACCACTATGATCGAGACCCCTCCTGATTAGATACGCATGGTTGGATAACCTGAACCGAGTTAATGGTAGCTACCTCTTGGAAAATAAAAACATAGAAATAAATATGCCAAAGATAGTAATGAGTTCATGACATACATGATCAGGATCGGACTTCAGCACCTGGGTAGCACAACCGCCGTCCGGGTAGCACAACCGCCGTCCGAGTTGCACAACCACCGTCCGAGTTGCATAACCAGTGTCCAAGTAGCGCATTACTGCAGTCCGTAATACACAACCACCGTCCGTTTATTATACTATCGCCGACCAAGGGGAGCAGTTATTGTGGATGTAAGGTCCAAGTGGTTATCTCACCTTACAAGTGGACAACTACTTGAGGATTTCTTAGCTTTGTACAGAGACCGCATGCCACAACATTGAGAGCAAAGTTGGGTCAGAGATTGAGGACAAGGTACAACTATAGTAACATTAACCAGACAAAGGAAAGTTTGGCACGGTGGAATCATTTGGATGTGATGGCACATGATTGACTTCACTAGCTACCTTGCATATCATCGCCTTGACCTGAGATCCTTAGGTTAGATGTATATTGCAAGATAGTGTTAGTGACAGTCTTATATAGATGCATATAGACAGAATCAGAGAATGAGGCAGTATGACCTCCAGGTGGGATGGTCACAGTAAAAAGACCATTCAGCCAGCGTGGAAGTGTACGTTTGGCCTAAAGCCAAGGTATACAGGTTAGACGATTAGCAGACAGTGTTAGTGAGTATTTTATGGATTTATAAGGATAGAGTACGCGAACAAGACAATATGATATCTAGATATGATGACCATAGTGGTCAGATTATTCAGTAAGCGTAATAGCATATATTTGACTCACAACCAGGGTCCACAGATCAGATGATTAGCAAATGATTAGATATGAAGTTTAACTCATTTAGAGTTTGGCATAGCCAGAGAGAGATAATTGACTCGAATTAGAATTTTGCCATAGATGATGGGTTTAATGAGGGAGTGTTCATTAGGGAGAGTGTTTTCCCTGTGCTTCGCCAATATGATTAGGTCCTTACCTTGAGACATATAATTGAGCCTTTACCCCGAGGATAGGAGGTACCTCCATGGTACTATTTAGGACTTACAGTGCAGGTAGCCGATGACAGATTCACCCATGCTTGGGAGCGATGCAGGCAGAGACTTCAGTCTAACCAGATCATGTTGATCAGATAGAGGGATACCAGTGTATGCTCATCTTGACTTATAGCTTTGCTTGAGAGTCAACCACAACGGTAGTAGTCATCTGAGTTAAGATTAGTACTACAAATCGGTAGAGGACGGCAGGTCATACACCACTGAAGAATGGACGAGACACTCTCAAACCTATGGCTACTGTTAGTTGATTGAACTACAAACCGTAGACTCGAGGAGAGATAGTGGTTCTTTGGGCATCCGTTTAGAAGTGCTTGACTTGTACAATATTGAGAAACACATGCCTACTGTTAGTTGATTGAACTAGAGCCACTTAAGAGCCGTCTCTTAGCCTCGTCGTTGGTTGGCTATTCCATAGGCTGGCCACCTATGGCGGAGTCCAATCATGATGACCTTAGAGACACATCCATGAACCTACCCATATTTTTGAGCCACTCATGCCCTTATAGAGAGTTTCATTATCCCACCGTGACTCAGACAGATATGCTTACATCACCAGAAGTAGAGACATAATGACAGACTATGTGAGGATGAAATACCTCTCACTTAGAGTCCTAGAGCTGTGTGACCAGTTTTCCATGAGAGATCCAACCACTTTTCATATGAGCAGAGATGTCAGACAGATTTGAGCAGCTACCTGAGTATGTTCGCACTCACCCTCGTAGATATATCAGTCATACTATTTGTTTTCCAAATGGTTGAGATGAGCAGATACTGATCAGCGCACATGCCACAGACCAGATGCAGACTCCACAGGTCCATTCAGAGTATGTTTTCATACTCCTTGAGACACACCGTACATGTACAGGTGTTCTTGACTTCATTCCATCAAAGAGAGCTTCCATTTGCACCAGTTAGTAGTTATGTAAATAGTTGCAAGAGTCATAGAACATAGTAAAGTCATATCAGCTATCCTTGTTCCATTCCGGCACCGAGTTGGCTAGGACCCTGTGAGCGATCCAATTCCTCTTACAAGGAAACCTGAGTGTTTGACTTAGACTGGCGACAGTGAGCCATACCGTTCATTACCATATGCATTCATTTAGTACTAGAGTCCACCTTATGCTAGTATGACTCGCAGGGCACTATAGTATAGCGGCATGATCTTGAGTAGAGTGCCCTGAGTGTACACGTAGTTGACCTATCACATTGATGATGATCAGGGAGATATGGGTAGATGTTAGGTTGTATGCATTGCACTGATATAGCTTTTCCTAATGTAGTTCAGACTAGTACCCTGTACTACTCTAGAGCACCTGCTCCACTACCCAGTAAAACTTTAGGGGTGAGCTTAGATTTTCATGCAGGTGTCATTGCATTTCAATCCCCATAGTATGTAGTGACCCTAGGAGTTAGTCTAGTGAGATGACTCGAGCATGAATGGTTAGTCTAACGAGACGATTTGAGCATCTATGGTCAGTGCAGACAGATGATTCTAGCATATATGGCATGATTCGAGCACGTATAGTATGCCCAACGAGATTCGTAAGGAGCTAGTGAGCTTTGTCAGCATTCAGAGTTCTAGCTTCATTTTGGTAGATTCGGATAGTGTGCAGCTAACGTTCGATGGAGAGCTATAACTATGACAGGAGGATGGCTTCTTCAGTTGAGTCCTGATCACAATTGATGTGAGAAATTCCGAGGATGGAAATTTTATAAGGAGGAGAGGTTGTAAAACCCCATTTTTGGGTTAGGATTTTACCGGATTTGAGTTTTGCTTTATTCGGGTCAGTATCAAGTTGGTTCGAATGAGCCCGAACCAGCCTAATTTTTAAATTATGAGTATGGGCCCAGATGGCAGTGGGAGTATGTTATAGTGGCTGATTATGCCAGACATGTAGACTATAAGATCACGAGTTATCACTATATACTAAAGTATACAGATTTGTTTATATATGATAGCTAAGATTTTAAACCTAGATTTAGGCCGTTGCACCGTTTAGTATCTGTTTGGGATTTTATATATACATCGTTTGCATGCAGCATAGGAATTTTAGATAACTCGATTGTGCCCCTGTGGGCCCATCTTGATTGAGTTTAGGGGTTCGAGGCCCATTTCGCTTTATTTTCTTGATTCCCATCTATAGAGTCAATTTCAGGACTCAAGTCATCTCAACTGGCGGTCACCACAGCCATGCCACCGTCGGCATTTTCCGGCGATGGGAACCGGCGGCCTTCCGCCCGACCCGTTTGCCAGCATGTGATCACGTCCGCCTGATCATCCCCGAGTCCGCCAGCTCGTATCCATGTCCAAGTCCATCTGCTTGTCCAGGTCCGCCCAGCCAACCTAACCCATTTTCCAACCCGGGTGTTCGAATAATTTAAATGTCATGCAAGTGTACACGGTCGTAACAAGTAATATAATGATGAGTTCGAGTATCGTTCCTACAGAGAGATCAATTTCCTTAAATTAATTACAATAAAATAAATTAAGAACAAAACAAAAACAATTGACTTAACTAAATCTAAATAATAATTTTCAATTAACGAAAAAGTTAAAAACGATAAAACTCGTTCTAGAGTCAAATTTCCCTTAACATGAATTTAATCTTCATCACATCTTACTCTTATCTTTTATTCACTCAAATTGTTGATCTAGGATAATTATACGACATGGTGGCTCCCGCTCCTTCATGCTTTTATTATTTTGCCTCAATTTCTACCTCCCGGTGACAATTGATTAATCAACAAAATAATGCATTAAGATTTGCCTTATAATCGCATACGGTGTTGTGTATCTCCCGACCACAACGACAACCAAGTCAAAAGACTCGTCGTATGATGAATTATCAATGACTAATTTAATTAATTTCTCCCGAAATCTAATTAAACCTCATGATCTAAGAAATAGGCGATCAATTTTTTCTTAGCATTAAGAACATAATAATTCAAACACTCCGATTGAATAAAAGAGTAAGAGGTTGATATGAATCAAATTAAACCATGTTAAGTTCCATTTTTCTCTAGAACGAAAGAAAATTACTCCATAATAAAAATAGAAAACAATATAAAAAAGAAACTAGTCTTTAGTATGAAAGAAAAAAATTACAAAAACTAAAACTACTTCTATTACTAAATTCCTAAGCTAAGAGATGAGATAATATGAGATCTGATTATACAAGAATTCGAAAGAAAAGTGTTCACAAATCGATGCATTCCAATTAATTTTGGTTTCCAATCAAGTTTGCACCACCTCGTCATGCTCAAATGCAGCTATGTACTTCCCTCTTCATCAAGCTTTGTAGCCATTGGGTGGGGCCAAGCGCCATGACCATAAGCTTAATTTGTTTTATCTTTTTCTGCATTAAAACACTAAAATTAAGCATATCTCACAAAATATTAATTATCTAAAATATAACGAAAAATATCACCTAATTAATAATATTTATACCCAGGATTTACAAAATCACATTAAAAACATGGGTAAATATTATATATAAACACTTAAAACACCCCCACACTTAAACTTTTGTGCGTCCCGAGCAAAATATTATAAAGAGAAATAAAATTTTACCACACAAAAATACTTTTGTGCGTCCCATTATGTTCCCATATGATTCTTAATCAAACCCTCAAGAGTCAACAAGATGTCAATCAAATCCAAAATTTCCTTTCATCAATCACACCCAAAAAGAAAGCTCCCCGGGTGTGTATATAAGATAATCCATTAGTTTATCATTCTCATATACAACCAAGAGAATACAATAAAAAACAAGTTTAAATATGTTTACCTTTCACTCTCATCTCCACTAATGTAGGCAATACCAATTCAATGGAATCAATAGGTCTTGATAGGTAGTAACGGGGCCAGGGGTTGGGACAAAAATAGGATAAACAGGACAAAACAAAGTAGAGGCTAATATGCACCCTAGCATTAAAAATCCTTTCCAAATCCTGACATACATATATAATGTAACACCCCGATTTCGGTTCACTTAAGAACCGGATCAGAAATGTTACGATCAAGTCGAGACATGTTTAATATCGTTAGTCAGTAAGACTCAATCCATAAAATAGATCGAAATAACCCTCTTGGTGTCATGAGAATGGAGACAATATTAAATACACGTCAAAACACATCGAATATAAGTAAAAGCAAGAAGGTAAATAATTGCGTTGAGCTCAAGTGAGTGTAGCATTTATCTATCCTCTCACCAGAGTCGACTCAAAATTTCAAAACCTACATATATTATAAGAAAACCGTCAGTAACGAATGTTACTGGTCCGAAAAATAACTAATAGAAACTAGCAAGTGGGTATTCCATTACCCACGAAAACTTATGAAACTTCAAGAATTACCTCACACCGGGCAGTAAGCAAACATACTTAACAAACGCCGGCTCGCATGCACGGCTCATAATCATAATCATACATACATACATACAGCACTTACGCCCTCACACCTTCCATATCACCCGCCACTGTACTCAAATGGCAAAAGGAACAATTAAATTAGTGCCACATATTCCGGAAATGCGCTACATTATGCAGTACTATCATACACCCGCACTACCTCATGGTTTGAAAGAGTACTAGCACGGTCCATACATATCTCCGTACCACTCATTCTCTTATTCGTGAAATCCGTAAAATAGCGCGTACTTATATAATATACTTAGGGAAGAGGCTGATATCATACATTTCTGGAGCTTAAGTTCAAAAACCAACAAGGGATCTCATCCTTGTAATTTTATTAAACAAGTGTAAAAACACGGCTAAATGGCCTAACATCGGAAGGATCCAATAAAACGCTTTCGATGTCATCCTACGTATAAAATACGATTGAACCATACACAAAAGGAGTCAAGTAGAAAGGGAGAGAGTCCTACGGACCTGTGGTCCAAGTTCCAAGCGTATCTGCACATCTACGGGGAGTTCGGACTCCGAAGCCTACATCGGAACCCACTTCTAAATACGTTAAGTAAACTACTAATGTCTCTACATGATGCATGCTTGTGGTGTATGCTCATATCATAAATACATCACAACAAAGAAAACAATACTAACAAACCTATAAATAAACATGTAGCATGCAAATCAAGACACTATAATAATTAATAATAAATAGATAAATAACAAAGAAAATACATTCGTAAATAATTAGATAAATCATAAGTACATAAATAGGAACAATACTCTAATCATAAAATAATAATATAATAATATTATATAATATACAGGTAAACACGAGTAATAATCAATATATCCTCGTTTTAGTAAAATATA
>JAVDBV010081871.1:0-12464 GCA_032619315.1 Piper longum | reverse complement strand
GCATGGTGGGGTGGCTAGGGTTTGGAAGAAGGGGGAGGAAGTGTCGGGGTAAAAAAAATGAACTGGTGCCATACTCGTAAATAAAACTTGACTCGACTCCGTCTCGAGTCAAATTGATTATTTACACGTAATAAAATCTAAAACAAATCTAGAAAAATCGGGAAAATTCCCATAAAATAAAATAATACCAAAACATCATAATGACATGCTCTATAACTAATAACCCATCCAAAATTACCCATAACGCGTCCTAATGCGATAAACGACCTAAAACTATTTTTACGATCACAAAATAATGAATCTAAAATCACCCACTGTATACTCTCATGCATTCTGATAACTCATTCTCTGCTCATTTATCTCATTATCATCACATCCTCGGGTACACATTACCCTTCATACCTCATACACGCGACCGGCATCGGCTCGGTACACGTGTTCTGAAATACCCTCAACTCGATCCGACGTCTGAACCGATCGGCTAACGACTATAAAACTGTGACTCGAATCACTGGTTTTACAGCACGCGTTGGGTTCGGGTTACCCAACCTAACCGGGGCCTGTAACATGCCGATTTGGTTCATGAGGGTGAACCTGACTTTGGGTGTTACACAATAATATTCTTTTGTAGTCTCATCCAAATACAAGCACAGGAGTATTAAATATTGAGATAAACTATATATATTTTTTGAAATAGCACAGCCACAAGAGAGCATAGTGTCATTAAAGAAATATCATATTTTGATAATTGTATTTTTTTATCTTGAACTTTATAAAGTCAAACTCAAGAAATGTGAGATATTTTTTATCATGATTTGTTAAATGATACTATTAATTTATTAATTAATAGGTAAATAATCACGATATAAGTTTGGAGCAATTAGGAAATTTAACAAATTATATGAACTTTATTAATAATGTAGAAATTACATTCACACTAAATTTTAAGTATCCTTAATCAATTTATAGTAAATTTACAGTTTAATTTCAAATTTATTTAAAGTTTTATTTTAAATTTATTTACAGTAGATTTACAATAAAATACTATTTACTGTAAATTTATTTGAACAATGTATATTCACATTCACATTTCCACTAAGCCCTTAGGGTTGGGCTCTTTTTTGACATCCGTTCCAGTTGCGGTTCGGTCGAACGAACAACCATGCGGAAATTCGCTGGCTCGGTTCGAGAATCGGCTTAAAAACCTTACAGAGACGCTCCATTCATCAAAACCCTAGCCCTTCGCCGGCGTCCCGCCAACTCTGCAGCCGCCTCCTACTTTTCCGGCGATCCCAACGCGGCGGCAGGCGAGTTTCTGGACCGTCTGCCCGATGTGTCCCCCAGTCCCGCCTCCCGCCGTCATCTCCGATTGAGCAGACTTGGGTGAGCTATGGGGATGGAGGTTGTGGCCGGGGAGGGGGTGGAGCTCCGCGACGAGATGGCCAGCGATGGCTTCACCGACTCGGAACTGACGCTTCATGTACGGCGGGCCCTCAATTCGGTCGCCTTGGGCGACGACGATGATTATAGCCGTCTGATTTCGATTATATCTTTCAATGATGGCACTATACCTGATCAAGAAGATGTCCGTGCGGTAAACCTCTTTCTTTGTCTCGAAATTTGAAGTTCCGTTGTTGAATTTTCTGTTTCTTGAGTAGAATCTGTCTTTGTTGATTAGACGAGCTTGAGAGCATTGTCAGAATCGGTGTCGTGTATTGACTTAATCCGGCATGAAACTCTACTTCATTCGGTGAGTATTTGGCATTAAGATATGTTCTTGCAACTTTCTTGATTTAGGTTTTGGCTGGCTAAATTTATGTTCTATTGATGATTATGCAGCTGTTTGGGATGAGTATGTGGCATTGCGGATCAATTGTAATGGACGCTTTTGTAGAATTATTGATATCCATGGTATCTTAATGCCCACTGGTTCATTGTTTCAGTGTGGGTGCTATGCTTGTTTACAGTTTAGATATCTTTGTGTCTGATTCGTGTGTAGGCTGCTTCAAGTGGAAAGTTCATTGATGCATGTCTGGAGACCCTTGTGAACAATTTTTGCCCCCCTAATAATATGTTGCACATTTTAGATAAACCGAGAGGCCAGTTGTTAAAGCAGCAAGTTCTTGATCGGGTGCATTTTGCTTTGCGTGAAATCTCAGATTTAGTGCCTCTCACGCCTTCTAGATTGGACCATATAGTACGCAGTAGAATGCCAAGGGTACATGCTCCAGAGGCTGTAAGTATTAAAGTTGAAATATTCTTGACTTACTTCTTGGTTGATTTTTGTGTCAAATTGATTGCACAGGAGCTGCATTTTCTATAAAAGACTTTTTTCTAAAAAAACAATTCATGTTAACACGTATAGTGTGAAGTTGGTTATTGCAAATGCGTTTTTGTAAGTTTTGGCTGTGTTTTCAGTTCTTTCCATTTTGAGGGGGAATGTGGTTTGACTTTTCCTTACAACGGTAAAAGATATTTTTTATCAACGTTTGTTGGATATGTCTTACGTCTCACTTCACTTATATTATTTATTTAACTTCTATTGTTTTTCTTAGCACCTTTCTTACCTGTTTTCCTGCTTTTGTTATGTTGTTTACTTTGTTAACTCTGTTATTTTTAATTGTAACCAGTTGAGTGTGATGTATGTGGAGAACATGCTTAGGCTTGAAAGTGGCGAACTTGGAGAATTTGTGGGAAGAATGATGCTTAAGGCTCTTGTAGACAGTCTTTTGGAATTAGATGTAAGCTTTTTTCCAGATTAAAATGCCATGTCTCAAATTTTTCTGATTAATGTTTGTTAGATTTCAACATTCAGAAAAAAAATTTTCAACATATATATTCAGAAATTAATATAGCATACGAAGGCAAAAAAAAAATGATGAGGAACTAGGGTCTAGTAGGATGTCGTCCTCATGATCTACTCCTTCCTCCTCTTTCATTTTTATAAACATGTACGTCATAAGATGATAAGTACAGTTAAGTATGTAATCCCTATCTTAAGAACTACCTTACAACTTAACTAAAACACAATTCGATGAATACAAAGGCTTAATTGACTAACTTGATTCCTTCAACACTCCCTCACAAGCTCAAAATAGTCAACTAAGCTGAGCTTGTGCTGTAAGTCCTTGTGTCTTGCTTTTGGTAAGGCCTTTGTTAAAATGTCTGTTACTTGAACCTTGTTGCGTATGTGCCTCAGACAAATAATCATGTCTTTTACCTTTTCTCTTACATAATGACAATCTCTGTGTGCTTTGTCCTTTCCTGATAAAACAGGATAGAGGCTATGTGGATGGCCGCCTGATCGTCACACCATGTATTCATAGGATCAGATATTGGAAAGCCTATCTCCCCAAGAAATTATTTCACCCAGGTCAATTCAGTTGCTGCCTTGGCCATGGCACAATATTCTGGCAGTTGACATGACCACCACAGTTTGCTTCTTACTTTTCCAAATAACCATATTCCCTCTTAGTGTATTGCAGTAGCCATTAGTAGATCTTCTATCATGAACACTTCATGCAAGATCTGCATCCTCAAAACATTGAATATGTAGTGTGCTATTGCATTTCCTGTTAAACAATTCTCTATTACGATATCTTTTTAAGTACTTCATAATTATCAACACTGCCCTCCAATGCGGTACCCTAGATGCCTGCATAAATTGGCTGATCATACTGACTACAATAGCTATATTTGGCCTGGTAACAGTCAAGTATATCATCTTTCTTCCCAACTATGCGCCTGTAGTATCCTTGATCTACCATTTCTTCACTAATCTGGGATTCAAGTTTTGTTGATTCCTCGAGAGGAGTATCTGTAGCTTCCTCATTCTCACAGACAGTTTTCAATAGCAAACCTTGCACATATTTCTGCAGATTCATCAGAATTCCATGTTTGTTCCTGAAAACAACAATACTTAGACAGTAATGCAATTTTTCCAAGTCCTTTATGTGAAGCTGAGATTGTAGCCACTTGTTAGTCTTATCAATACCTGAAATACCTCACCCTATCATCAACATTTGCAATAAGAATCACACAACCTGCTGAGGAGGATTTCACAAACACTGAATAATGTGAAATGGTTCTAGAAAAGCCAAATTGAATAAGAAGACTGCTGAGCTTGTTGAAACAAGCTCTAGGTAGCAGTTTCAGCCCATAAATAGATTTCATAAGCAAACCTTCTCAGTCTCCCACTCAGCAACATACCCAGGAGGTTGAATACAAATTTATGTACGATTAGAGTTTGAGGCAGATCTAATGTGAGTGGTCAAGGCAACATTATCAGAATCCATAGGCGGTTCAGCCTCAGCAGTTGGAATTCTAGACAAACGAACAAAAGAAACATTGAGAGTAGACAAGTCACTACCTGAAAGGAGTTGGTTTTTGGCAGACACATAATGCACATCAAAGCCAGACAGAAAGGACAAGTCTTTGAATTGTTCCTGCTGCTTCTTCCTTGTCTCCAAATCCTTAAGAGTAAGGCTGATACAAATTAAGTGCTTCCCACTTTCCTTCTACACAACAATAGTCTTTGAGGGTTCTGCCGCCTTGCTTCATTTTGAAGATCTCATCACACATTTCATATATACTATTTACATTGTTGTTTGCAGCCCAAATCGAACTAATTTATGAGGCTCCATAGAATTTTAGGTCCAAGAACGAACCTGGGCGTCCTCCTTCTACCATTGAGTATTTCCTATTTGAGTAAGGGTCTCCTTAATGCAAGGAAGCTTATCTCTAGACATCAAGAAGGCCTTAATAGCAGCAGACCAGTGGACAAAGTTAGGGCCATTTAACTTCTTGGTTGTTGTAACAGACGAGCCACTCAAGAGGTCAGATAGGATGGGCAATTCATGTTGGATACAACAGGAGGTACTTTTCCTTTTGCCATGATTGGGAAAGAAAGGTAGGGTGGAAACAAGAGGAGAAGAAGTATCCTCAGGAAGACACAAAGACCGAATGCAAAGATTACATTTAAAGAATAAAACTTAGGCTCTATTCCATTTTAGATTTCAATATTCAGAGATTAACATAGCATACAAAGGCAAACAAAACTGATGAGGAAAGAGGGTGTAGTCCTCATTATCTACTCCTGTTACCCTTCTTTAATTTTATAGACATGCACACCTTAGGGTGATAAGTATAATTCAGTATGTAATCCCTAACTTATAGGAAGTACAACTTAACTAACACACAGCTACATAAGTTCAATGACTTATACAAGAAACTTGACTCTCAATGTTCAAAGGTTCCCATAGATAAATCTATGCTGTTTTGGTTAAATTATGTGTAGGTAGAGATTGTCATAGAACCTGTTATAGCTGGAGAGGACTCAAACAAAGGCATATTTGAGATTGAGTTGGAAGATATATATGAAAAGGATTATGAAGAAGAGGATATTGCTCATGAGGTATTGTCATGTGTACAATCAGCTTTTATTCAAAGACGTTTAGTCATTGCTTGTGTTTTTGTCATCAATGAAATATTGATGAAATTTTTATACAGGTTTCTAGAGGATCATATAATTGCCACAATTTGGGCAATAATACAGTTGCGAACAAATTAGACAGTTTAATGGTTATTACTTGTGAGCATCTCAAATCATGCGCAGAAGCTGGACGTATTGATGAGGTTTTTTTCTTTAAATGTTTTCCCTCTGTCAGGACTATTTTCTGTTGAATGTTTTGTCTCTTTGGCACTAAAAAGATATTTCCATAATTTACCATGTGCTTGATTCCTCTTTGTTTATTATAAATCTGTATATTTTCAAAAAAAAAAAAAATCTGCCAATGCTTGTGCATTGTTGGTCCTAAGCCCAAACAAAGAAGGATGGTGGTATTGGGAAGGGCATCTAGTCATTAGAACTTTGCCATTTGTTATCACATGTATCATATTTTAGGATTCTTGTCCCCACCACCCTTTTTTGGGGGTATCAGGGGGGAAGTAGGAAGGTCTGTGATGTTGCAGTATTTATTGAGGACTTTCCAATTGATTTAATGTAAAAGAAATTCAGAGTTTCCATCCTGATGTAACTTATGCAAAAAAATAAACCCTTTCATGTATTAACAATTTTAAATATCTATGTAAATTCTTAAAGATTTGTTTGGCACTTATTTTGAGTTTGAGAAATTTAAGTGAGTGTGAGAAGTGAATTCTATCTGAGGTTCTTTTTTTAAAATCTAGGTTTTTGAAACACTTCTTGAGTCGTTTGAGATGACTGTGATGACTGCCATTAAGTCGAAGTTCTGTCAGGTAATTTCTTTTCATAATAGGTATTCAAAGATTACAGCCTTTTAAGTTGACCTTCCTCCACGGGGCTCACTAAGGTGATCCTCATATCTGTAATGCAAAACTCTGCTTTGCATGGAATCTAATTCTTTCTCTATTGCAGTTTCTGTTGTTTTATGTATGTTCATTGGATCCTGAAGGCTGTGGGTTGAGGTTTGCTGCTCGCTTGGCAGATATTTTTTTGGACAAGGGAATAGTTCCACATTTAAGGTATTTGAATCTTTAAGTTTATAAGAATTGTGGTTGGAAAGAGTAAAAAAAAAAGAGTAATTCAAGTCCTAGTCCTAATTTTGTGGGATTTAGTGGATGGGAATGATAAGATAATTGACAAAAGTAAAATTTTAGTTCTTATGTTTCTTTTAATTTTAAACATATTATCTAGTTTTAGCTGTGAAAGTGTCATCATGTCCTAAAAGTGGTCGTGTTTATGACCTCACGTTTCTTTTGTGATGTATCTGCCTCTAATTTCAGTTACTTTGTTCCTTCAGGATGGTTGCTGTTTCTTATCTTGCTAGTTATTTATCAAGAGCAAGATTTCTTAGCATATCATTTGTTACTAAAATGCTGCAAAGGTATTTTTCCTAATACTTGCCTTTGGAAACAAAGAGCTGTTTGAAGTTCTAATTTTGTCTTGCATTTGTAACTCTAGATTGGTGGACTGGTGTGTCGAATACTGTCATGTGCAAGTAGTTGATTTGAATCCAACTATCTATCGGGTTTTCTACTCTGGTTGCCAGGTTTGAAGCACCAGCCTCTTTTGTTATGAATTTTCAAATTTTTAACGCTGCCTACCAGTTATGGTTTATGTTATTCAGCCTAAATTGATCCAATCTTTTTTAACATTTCTTTCATGCTTACACTGAATTTTTTTTAAAAATTCATAATATTGGTTGTAAGAGTTCAAATTTGAGTTTGATATTGGTAGGAGGAATTTATTTAGGAAAAAAATAGTGAGAAATGGGGCCATGACTTGTGCCTTTAGTTATAATCAAAGGCGATGTTGAGCAATATGCTGAGTTGTTTTAGAAGAATTGGAAAGAAGCTCGTCTCAGAGAATTCAATTTTGTTTTAGGAATTGGTTGGAGGATTTTATTTAGGAATTACTAGTGAGAAAGGAGCCATGTCTTGTTGTTTTAATTATAACCAAAGGAATGTTGAGCAATATGCTGAATTGTTCTAGAGGAGCTGGAAAGAAGCTTTTCTGAGAGGTTAAGTAGCTTGATGAATGAAATAGGAATGCGGGTTTTGAAAATTGACATGTATAGAAAGCATCTAAAAAGGAAGTTAGGAATGTAATTATTGATGCTAATTATATGGCTTGTGAATATGTCTGTACAATGAAGCTGGGAAATTTTGGGGCAGGGGAAGTTTTTTGGTGAATGATGCTAAATTTGGGTGAGGTTTGGCCGATAGTCTTTGGTATAGGCACACGGCTGGTGCAGTGATGAAGGATGCTGTGCTTATGGAGTATTTGAGCCAAGGAAAATTTGAATGAGTTACTAAATTGCTGAGGGAAATAGAGATATATGATGATATTAATCAGTCAAATAGCAAAGGATACGATTATAGTAAGGCCATTTCAAGTATTCTTGTCTGGTAGTCAAAACAGAGGGGAGAGGTTGGAAGAAAGTGACAATTGAAAAAAGTATAATAAGTTTAGGTGGTTTCCCAGCTTGTAATCATGGTTTGCCTTCTCTTGAAATTCTTGCCGGAGTCCTGGTCTTGATATATCAGTGAGACTGAGAAATGGGTTGACAGTGATGGCAGCTTCTGCTAAGTAGTTGACAACTGGAATGGTTTTGTTGATTAGGACAATGTATCATCTGCCTTGACACATGCTGACAAATGTCCAAATGTTCTTCCAAGGTGAGTGACGCCTTTTTAGTCTTCTAATTATGTTCAGTAAGTTTATCCATTTTATCTAAATTTTAAGGATAGTCAGATCCTGATGGTTGAGAAGAGTAAGTGTATCAACCTGTCCTCAAATTCAATGGGTGATAGATATCTTGTATCTAACTAAGATGATTCTAAAGCATTTAGAAAATTTCTTATGGTGTTAATTTTTCTTGGGAGTGAATTCCATAGCTTATGACTTTAAGTAGTTGTTTGGTGGGCCTAGTAGAAACGTGTGGTATTGGTGGATGCCATTTGGCTGAAAGGATTATGAACACTTCGGTTTATCATGGTAATATGGGGAGGAAAATATTTCTCTGAAACAGAGTGCAAAATTTCTATCAAGGATTCACTACGCTTGGGCTATCCAAAAGCTGGACTGCAATTTATTGTAAGTAAATATAAAATGTTTTTTCCATGGGAGAATATAAGTATTACAGTTAAAATTTTCGCTTCATTTGAACACTTGCACGACACAAAGCTCCAATAATTTGAGTGTTTTTGCTGTGTATGGTACTCTAGCTTTTGATTTGGCAGGAAGGTGTCTTACTTGGTAGTGTAAGTACATGCATTCTCTTGAGAACGGGTGGACATTACTTGTACATGTTGTAATTGCCAAATGGAGATTGAAATTGCTTCCATTTAAGGAGGATCAGGTGGAAAATTAAATGGCTGGTTGTTGGATGCTGTTTGCAGTAATTAATTTGTTCAAAATGGTTATACCTTCTTCCTCCAGCTTCTGTTGTTGCAAACATTAGCAACAATTTTTCTAACTTTTCAGGTGGAGAGATAACTTGAATATAAAAGCATGTGTGGAGAGTGGAACCATGGGAGCACTGATATTACCTAGGCATGCTGTATTTCTTGCATGACCAGTCCAATCCACGTATTCATTGCAAAATTTGTTTTCGTGCTATTTAATAGGTATGACATTATATGAGTTTCATGGACTGCTAGAGTAAAGATTGAGAGAAATGTATGGACTCACTGATTATGCATATGGTTTTCCTGGTTGAATGAAGTTACTGGATATGTTACGTTCAAGGGGATAATAAGTGATGAGTATACAGAGATATCCCCAATCTACTAACAATACTTGGAAGGAAGTTTGTAATACCAAAGCCGGTCAGAGCTTTGCTTCTGTCTGCTGCTTGAACCCAGTTTGTGATGCTCAGTTGTTATTTGCATATTTGGTCTTGTATTTCTTTTCCCCTGTGGAACTTAAGGACAAGGTCTTTGTTAACTTCTAAAGCTCATATGGCGAACATTCCTGGAGCACACATTACTGGTTAGACACATTGTAAGGGGAGGTGTATTTATTATGCCTTATCCTTATTCCATGCAGAATATACTAGAAACAAGGCTTCCTTGATTAGTATCTTTGTTTCTTTGAATTTGTGTTCGCCATCTTTATTAAATTCACCTTTTTTTGATGTTGGGAGGGCCATTGCTATAACTTATTCCACATTTTTTACGAATATGGGCAATTGCCTACACTTGGAAATCTCAGAAATTCAACATAATACTTATTATGTTGAAAAAAAAATCTAAAAAATTTATTAGACTACCTTAACATCATTTTATATGCACCTGTTCTGTGAAAATATTTTTGTGATGTAGTTGTCAATTTGCCATCTCATCCCTTCCTAGGCATTTCACTATCGAGTAATAATTAGCTGTAATTATTACTTGTAATTATGTTGAAAAATCTCAGAAATTTTTAAGGTCTTAAAGCCAATTTAGCTGTAAGACCCAATCAGCAACTAAACATGCATAGGTGGTAGGACCTATTTATTATTAAAATTTCGAAATTGCCATCATGGATATTTAATGGGTGGGAGTTTCCTTATAGCTGATTGGGTCTTACAGCCAATTTGGCTGTAAGACCTTACAGCTGATTATTACTCTGAGCTCTCAGCTGCCTTGTATTTGTCTTCATGTAATCCGTCATGTTTTCTTTTACCTTCTGATTGATTACTATCATTACCATCTAAGGCTTACTCATTATTTAATACAGTTATATTGAATTCACTGTCTTAATGCAGGCTATCTTATATGTGTTGTGCTTTAAAATGAGGCCCATGATTGATGTCCCTCTTCTTAGATCACAGCTTTTTCATATGCGTCTGAAGGTTATCCTCTTACATCAGCTTAATCCTTTGAAGGTATGTTCATAATTTCAGATTCTATCAGCAGTAGTTCTATGGTTTCATTAAAACTGTTAGCTTGTGTTAAAGCATTGTTTGCTGCATAGATTGACGTCGCGTGTTTATCAGACAGTTTTTTCTATTGAAGTATATTTACACATGCAAATCAGTACATGGGATTACAAGATGGTATTGTTATCTTTTTGCAAATGGGTTTGATTATCAAAATTTTTTTTCTTTGGTGGCAAATTTGATGTATCTGTCCCATGCTCTCTGTTAAATTGTGGGAATTGCTGATTTGATTGGCGCAGGGTTGTTTACCTGTGAGAATCTTACCTAATGGGTTAAACGATATTTTTGATGTTGTATTCAGGAGTCTTTACCACTGAATTTTCATAGCCTTGTCACCTTGGACCCTTCAGATTTCCATCAATGTCGCATTTCAAGACCTAGAAGCGTTTTGCTCAGTATTTGATGAATGTGTTATTTTTCCCCTAGGTATGCTTGCCATCTATTGTCGAAGAGTTCCTTCGGCAAGCGAAAGCTGCAGAACTCTTTAATGCATCAGAGAAGCTTTTATTTAGCAACTTGCTTGAGTCAGATCTCTCTAAGGCGTTTGGAGGCGACTGGAGGCTTGATACGTTCTTCCCGTTTGATCCTTTCTTGCTGAAGAGAACTGATAGGTTTATCACCACAGCCCGTATCTTTTTGTTAAAATCACTCATTCGATATATTTTTGAAGCTTGTCAAAACAATCCCTTTGTGTAGGAAACTCATTATGTTTGTCCTTGATTGTCATTTGTCTCTTTACTTTTTTTCCCTTAAAATTCTTAATAAAGAGTCATTGTCAAAGTCACCATAGCAGATATCTAGAATTTAAATAACTAATTGCAATGCAATCTTAATACTTCTGCTTGAGTGGTCTTATATTTTGGTGCACAAATAACAAGTCAGCTGAATATTTCTGATAGTGTTTTTACAACAATTTTGTATGCCCAGAGCATGTTTATATCGTACTAATATGTTTTTGTTTTGCTGAAAAACTTTTGAAGATTTATCCGACCAAACTTTATGCTCTGGTCAATGGTGAAAACTACGTATGCTCCTGATGCTGTAGAAAGTGATAATGAAGATGGCGTTGACGATTTGGGTGTTGAAATTAGAAGATTTGCCGAAAATGGCTATCTGGATCAGGATTCTGCTGGGGAGGACGATGTTGAGATGGACGAGTTCGAGTCTTCAATTAACAAAATGTCCATTACTCCAGGCAAGAACTTTTTAGTAAATGGTCTGCCATGCCAACGTATGCCAGCCAGGATTCAGCCATCAACAAGCCCATGGTAGACATGGATAAAATAAAACAAAACCCTTAGTAGCGACACTGATTTTTTGTGGAATTGTACGTTGGAGATAGGCACACATACAGGATTATGTAGTTGAGCAATACCTGCGAGTAATAATCGGGCAATGAGCTGATTTGAAGAGGTGAAGGGCATGTCGTTTGGACCATGTGTTTTTTTTAGTTAGAAGGGGTGGGTATATGTAATGTGTCACGGGCAATTAATTGGTGTTAGCATACTTAATCTTATATATTTTGTTGACAGAGTTAATTGTAAAATAATACGGTTTGTACCGTAATTATCCTATTAATTTGTTGCTTTCATGATTTGAAGGATGAGATTTTGTTTTTTCTTTCTTGTTATCATGCTGCACGGGTCTGAGAAGAATCGCATTTTGGGCAGGTGATGAAGCTGATTGTCAATTACTAAAAACAGATGTGGGTAAAGACAGCGGAACATGACGGGGCTATATTGTGTAAATTGTTGAAGAATGCTAGATCTCTGTATGTGTCGTCCTCTGACGGATGGTTTACATCCTTGTTATTCCAAGCATTAGCCTTTTGTATGTTTGTAATTTTGGTGGGAAGGGAATGGTTCGAATCTGGTCAAGCTGGAGTTGAAGATTCGGTTGCTTCCTAGGTATTTTACAAAAAATTGACTTATCTTACGTTAGGAAAAAAATATTATCACTTTTTCAATACAAATTATCCCCATTGAAAAATATAGCAGGTTATATATATATGTATATATATATATAACCTGCTATATTTTTCAATGGGGATAATTTGTATTG
>JAVDBV010081868.1:0-11508 GCA_032619315.1 Piper longum | reverse complement strand
GGATACATCCTCCGCATTATTTTGGAGTAGAGCGGTATCGTTCCACCGTATATTCACTGAACATAAGGAACTAGGGGATTGTCCTTGATTTGTTTTATCTATTATACGACTTAGTATTTTTATCACTAACGCGGAATTGCCTCCGCAGGTGTCCAGATTCGAGATTAGGTATGAGAAGGCCATTGACAACCAGAGCATGGAGCAAGATAAAGAAGAAGACTCCTTTATTTTATTTTGAGAAATAAGTGTGGCTACTGGGAAACGGTCCTAGACTGTGTGGAAACCAATATTTTTATGTTGATGTTTAACTGTTATTATTCAGTAATTTATTAGTTGTTTAAGTAACACCTAGCCAGCTAGGCCCACAATTATTGTGAAATATGGCGGGTCGTTACAACCGCCGGCGGTGACGAGTCGGCTAGGGTTGGTTGGATTATCCGATCGGCCCTTGGCCGGCCTCGCTGGTGACACACAGTGTTGGGGAAAGCTTGGCTAGGTAGAGGTGGAGGGTGACAACGGAGGAGTAGCACGGCCCACGGCTAATCGATGACAGGATGCTCGGTGATAGGGCGCAACGTTGAGGCATCTTGGTGGCTCGACGACGGCTAGGAAGACTAGGGATGATAGGGCGACGACTCGACGGTGGTCGGCAGCGTCGATCGGCAATGGTCTAGCGGCCAGAGTGGGCATCGATAGTAAGGACAGGGGCGGCATCGGGGGTAAAGGGAGAAAAGGGTCGGGGTGAAGTCTTTGGGGCAATCTAGTAATTAAAAGTTAACTCAAATCCAACTCGTGTCAAAAATAATAACTTAATTGTAATAAATTATAAAAAATATATAGAAAAACATGAAAAAATCTCATAAAATATAATACACACCATAACATCAAAATGACATGGTCTATAATTAATAACTCACCCATACTGCTATGTACGGTGCTCTAATGTGTTATTCGAACAAATACATCAAAATATATTCTATAAACATATACATAAAAAAAGAACTTGCTTAGTATTATATATTCTAATAACTCAGTTCTTATCATTTTTCTGACGTTATCATCATATACTCGGCAATGGAACCTGGACAGTAGTTGGCCATGATGCAATCACGACCGGACCTGTTCAGTGTTTGGAGGTGGATCGATGGCTCACCAGCGGCCAGCCAAAGTGACATCAGCGCTAAGGTGCGACAGTGCATTGTAATGGGAAAAACCAAGCTTTTGGATAAATTTTTTTTAAATGATCTAGATCTTGCCATGTGGCCCAATCTAAACTATTTGGAAACTCGTGGGCATATGGGGTCCTACCTATGGGTATATGTAACACATGTAGATGGAAAGCTCGAATCGAAACTATCCAAAGTTAAAACTGACTCAAGTTTTAAAAATTACTTTATAGGTAGGAATCGAGACAAGAAAACCAAATGGACCTCTAAACCGAACTCAATCGGGTGAAAATCTCTAACTCAAATCAAGCTGGTCCCATAGATGCAATCCGGTAGCCTGAAATCCCTAAGATGCAAGTAAATAGATACTAAACGCTGCAACGACATAGATCCAGGCCTAAAACCCTAACTAACATATAAAAAAAAATTGTATACCTTGTGTATACACTGATAACTCATGTTTTGTTGTAGCATGACTTAAGCTATCATCTGCATTTTAGCATACACAATCTCTATAACATGCTCATATAGCCATGTGGGCCATATACTCATAGTCTGAAAGTTGATCTGGCTCAAGCTAACTCGAATAGAATCGAAACTAACCCGAATCAGGTAAAGCTACAAGCGGGTAATATCCTAACCCGAAGCTGGGGTTTTATAGCCTCAACTATTGAGCATGATTATCATTAATCAAGCTATCATAATCATAAAAATTCCAACCTACTTTGTTTAAAGCCATGGCTCAACTTAAACAACATCAAACTAATCCAATAAACAAAAGACACAAATTCAAGCATGATGGTGCACAATCACAAGATGCACTTCTCAAATTTGACACAAGCACCAACGAAAGGGAGTTAATAACAACAAAATGAAACTAGATAGCAGACCTTGGGCAGCGACGGGCAGAGCAGTGCCTCAAGGTGGTGGCCGAGGTAGCGCCTGTTGGTGATGGTTAGACGAGGTGGTCGCGACGGCAGTTGATGGAAATGGCAGTTGGCGGCAATAGTTGAAGGAGCTGGCGGCGGTTGGAGGCAGTGGGGGCGATGGCTGGGGCAACAGCAATGGGAGGCAATGACAGGTGTGGGAAACGGGGAAGTTTTTTTTGTGGGCTCACGGTTTCATCTAGCATCACGTATTAATTTAGACCGTGCTTTTAATTGGATGGTCCACGTTAACATGTTGTTGAGAAAAGCTTTCTACCACTTCTTTCATTGATAAGCTTTATATATGTATGTATATAGCTATACTTCAGGTTTGGTTTCTGAGCTGCTTTGCCCCTTTACGATCTATTCAGATCTAATGGTTATGTGAAATTGAAAAAACCATTGTGTTTCCTTCCCACCTATCCTTCACAAAACTAAAATCTGAGTGACGGGATAACCTTGGGCAGACGCTTTGCGACGGCGATCGAAGTGATCTTCGGAGATATTGTAGCTGTCGCAGCCTCCATCTACCATCTATCCGTGGACATTGCTTATTTGAAGACCGTTATGATTTCAACCTTTCTATCGACTCGGAGCTGCCAGCTCTTTCGCCATCACCATCTACTCCATTCTCTCTGGTGTTGCACGCCGTAGTGCTCTCAAGCTTTTGGCTTGGCCTTGGAAGCTATCACATCAACGCCTTCTTTCTCTTGAAGTTTCCATTCAAATTTCCAAGTCTACCCATAGTTATTGTACTCATCCTGATGCAAAGGATATCAACCTTGCTAAAAAATGACGCGCCTTTGTTCTTTTGTCTACCACTTCTTGTTTCCTCAGCATTCATTCTATAATTTTGTCAATTTGGGAGGATTCTGATTTCTCGGCATTGGTTAGGTTGTGTTCTGTTGTTGGTTAATTAGCGTCGTGTAGCTGCAAGAGACAAGTTGTAATTGATTTGACTAGCAGATGTTTAGGTTTATCATTCTTACTAGATGGTTTATTAGGCAGTAGCCCTTTACCCTTTTATTTGCTAACGATTATGTAATTGCCTTTTACAAGCAAAATTCCCCAATTATAGAAACATTCTTTTAGTTGTATTCTGAAATGCCTCAATGAGTTGAAGGTAGGTTGAATATTTATACTTGGGGTCAAATTCGAATATAACTTTACCTATCAGTTCTATGCCTTCTCATTATATCCATCTCTATGAGTTCTTTTATGTTGAAATTTGGATTTGATTGAAAAATGAAACGCAAATTGTGAGTTGCATCAAGAGTACGGTTTGATTAGGGATGTTTAATTTTTCTTGACGTGGGAATTGTGTTTCATGAATGCGTTTTAGTAGTTGGCCAATGGATCACCAATTTGTTCTTTATACAATATGTAACTAGTCTTATTCATCTAAGACTACTACTTGTGAATTATTGAAGACCTTGAGCATGTTATATTATTAAGCATCTTCATTTAACATATGATTAACTAGGTCTTTAGCTTAAATGGTAGAGCACATCATAAGGGCTTTGTTCTTTGATCCCCCCAAGATCCGGTTTTCTTAAATGTTACATTGTTATTTACGGATATGCTCTAGAGTGTCCTACCACTGTTTGATCATTTGTAAATTGAAGATTGAAGATCTATGCTCTATTTGTATATTCATTTGTGCTTGACTCATTTTTTTTGGGGAGAGGGGGTGGGTGGGCGGGTTATTTCCAAGCAGCTACGTGTGTTATTTTGGATATGATTCTCTAAATCACCTGATTTTGATATATTGCTGTAATGTTTTGGATGATTTGTCGGCAAGCGCGAAGGCTTTTGTTTGTACCATATCTACGTTAAAAAAAAATGACAGGGACAATATACTTGGCAGACTTGTGCATTTTGATTGATAATCACTGGTCTTGCATGCCTGAACTCATAAATTTGAATTTATATTGTTAACGGTCTTTCGCTCAAGACGAGGAGCACTTCACAACATGGTAAAATTCATTTGTGAAGAACGACGGAGGCCCACTAATACGGGTGAGAGCTAACTAAAAATACTTCACACAAATAGTTATATCTCACAATCCTTGGGGCCTTATGATGGCCATAAGAATGGATTAAGATAGTGAAAACGATTTTAATAAGTTAAGCATAAGGAAATGATAGTCATAAATATATAGGCAAGATAAGTACAAGTGGTGATGATAAAGTAGATAAGCAAAATATTTGAACAATAATATAAACCCAATTAATAAAGTAGTGCGAGACACAATAAGTTTTGATCCAAATATCTATTTGTATTGGTGAATAAATCAAATCATACAAGTAATAAGATGATTTAATACTTGTAGATATTTAATTTCCAATTGCGATAATGTCAAATTCAAGAAACTTAAGTGAGCGTGCAAGCATGTGTATAAACAAGTGCAAGTACAAAATAAAGAGGAGAGAAGAGGGAGGGGACAAATAATTTTTGAAAAGGTTCCCAACTTAGAACGTCTTCTCTTATAGTCTACCAAGTCATTTAGTTGGGTAGGTCTTAATAACTTCATTATGGCAACCAACCTGTATAATCTACAAGTTACAACAAGACCTCCTTCATAAGTGCCAAGTGTCAAGGAATCTTGAACTTACAAACCCTCTTCTCACACACTCCTAGGCCAAGGAACCTTGCACTCCAACAACAAGCCTTCCTTTTTTATACCGATTGTCGAGAGGCTTTGCAAGGTCCAAGTCTTCTTTCTCAAGCACCTCTTAAGTGTCAAAGAGTCTTCCAACCAGCTTTAACAACCTTGGAACAACCACCTTGAAGTTATTCTCCCTTCACAAAGTCACAACTTGAGCTTGGGGTGTCTCCCCTCGAAACACCTTTTTCTCTTGAGAAAGATGTTCAGATTCACTCCCTACACTTATGGAATTTACAAATAGTTCAAATACCTTGAGTAAACTTCACATACAATGATCACTCATTCGAAACATAATTTATATCTAGAAATACAAACTAATAGGTAATCAATCCTAATAAAAGCTTGAGCTTCATAAAATTAATTCAAGAGATTATAGAGGTTCTTGATCATCTAGATGTGTCAGAACACTTTATCAAGGCCCTATTTATAGTCAAGAACTTCGTAAGAATGAAAACTATCAATTATGTGTTTTAAATCTCAACTTTATTTTTTCCAACGCCTAGTTTTGTTAAACCTTCGGTTGGAGTTCAGTTGATGGTTAGATTGTCGAACGTCTAAATAAAAGTTTACCGAAGACTAGTTTTTTGCGTAAATTTGAAAGCTCATATCTTGGTTTGTAGAGCTCCAAATGGAGTGGATTTTTTTTTCTGAGTGAACATAAGAATGCCCTCTATCATGCCTGCAAATTTTAAAATTAAAACTTCAAGTAACATGAGAAATATAAATTTTGCAAATTGGGATGTTGTCCCTAAGTTCGGCTGTTGAATTGTTTGCAGAGCTGAAGTTTTCCAAACTTTAAAAAGGCATAACTCCTCGCAGCATTGGAAAGTACTTGATGTGTTGTATCGCTCTATAATGTTTCATAACCAATCTATTTCTAAGTTGATAGTTACACTGTTTTGAATTGAGGAGCTTGCTCATGCTCTAACAATGACCAAGACAAACCTAAATGCAATCTTTGACCTACAAGAGACTTCCTTATAGTTGAGTAGACATGATGTAAATCCCCGAAAAAAATAATTAGGTCATTTTGTTTAGGTTTTGTTAATCTTAGAACGAACCATAAATAATTCTTAAATAAATTAATTCTTAAAAAATTAATATCATAAGTTATTAATTATAACCTTTAAAGTACATGCATAATAATTTAAAATAAGTTTTATTCATTAAATTTTTGGGATTGAGACCATTCGCATTAATTCAATAGTCAATTTTTTTGACTTTTTGCTAACACACAAATGATATAATTATGAATGATTACGTTCTTTTCTATAAAATTTAATCTAGTGACTTCTTTAATTCCACACACATTATTCTTTATAAAGAAGAATTCTATTGTTCGTAAATAAAACATCAACTTCATAGTTTATGAACACATTTGGCTCACAAAAGGATGACTTTTAACATGTTTCATTCATATTATAATTGTGTGTCATAGTTGCAGGTGCCACATCACATAACAAGGTTCGTAAAATTACACGAAATGATATATATTCCTATTGGGAGTCTTGGTTGGCGTAAGTTAACATTCAACCACCATGCGCCAAGCACAACTGGGGTCAACGAATTGACTCAGTCTGACACGAGGCAGCACCTACAAAACGTTATATATTCCTATTTGGGAGTCATGATCGGCCTGAGCCGACATTTAACTACCATGTGCTAAGCGCAACTGGGGTCAACGAATTAACTCAGTGTGACACAAGGTAGCATTCACAAAATTCTTGAAAGATGAAATATCTGTCCTCATGCCGAAAGTGGTGAGAGGTCACTCTGGCGCAAGATGGCTCAGTATGCACGTGCGACAGTGACATGGTAAGTCAATGGAAAATATTGGTAACTACATGCCAAGGGCCACGCAGCGTGTTGTCTCATACATGGGATTATAGCTAAATGGCGGCCACCCTCCCAGCATATTAAAAGTGCAACATAGGCTCATAGTCACTAAAAGTCGAATTAATAATGTTGTGGTATCTTGTTCCTTGTAATTATATGAAATAGTATTTTTATAACTAAAGCGAAATTGCCTACGGTGGGTAGAGTCGGGACATATAGGGGACACTGTTATTTGACTATTTATTTTATTAAAATTCTTTGCATGGTAGTGGGATTTTGGTTCGGTTCATGGGGCTTAGATTATTCCAAACATTTTTTATATTATATTTTATGTAAAAATATTGAAAATAAAACAAAATTAATTTACGAGACATTTAGTTTCGTATAGTAACACTTGATTCATGGCTCAGAACGAGCGGGTTGTTAAGAGTAGTATGAAAGTTGTGTTTCCCACAAAACCATAGAAATCAATCTTGACTTTGTTGAAAGCCTAAGAGTCCCAAGGGTAAAATTATTTTTTAAAAGCATTCATCATTCTTTTATAGAATTGATTTTTATTCTTTTAGATGGTAAGTAATTATGGGTGTGCTACTTATGTGTCACGCTAAATGCCCGTGAGACTTAAACCAATCAGCATATATAGACGCCTTCACAATCAGCAGTGTTCGCTAGGTAGTATGGGCAACATGAGAGACCTTGCGATATAGATAATAGTGTCATGGGACACTGTGCCCCACTTTAGCTATGCATATGAGCGGCAATGTTTAAAAATAAAAAATAAATAAATAAATAAAATTGTAAATCGTGACTTTTCTAAACTGAATTTTTTTAAAAGAAATTATGAAGATATTTAAAATAACATCTACAGAGCTAGATACAAGTATATCAAAGATAGATACAATTATAGCAATGCTTAAAAAAGAAATGTCTACGATAGGATAATGATGAAGTTAAATAAATGGGTAATTTTCTCCTTATGACCTTATTATATTTTTTAGGATAAAAATTCCTAAGTTAGGGGGATTGTAAACCCCCAAAAAAATAATTAGTTATTTTATTTAGGATTTTGTTAATTTTAGAACTAACTATTAATAATACTTAATTCTTAAAATTTAAATATAACAAATTATCAATTATAACTTTTAGAGTACCGGTACAATAATTTTAAATAAGTTTTATTTATTAAATTTTTTGGATTGAGACCATTCGCATTAATTTAATAGTCAATTTTTTTGACATTTCGTTATTACACAAATGATATAATTATGAATGATTATGTTCTTTTCTTTAAAAATTAATGTAGGGACTTCTTTAATTCAATACTCATTGTTTTATATAAAGAAGAATTCTGTTGATGGGAAATAAAACATCAACTTAATAGTTTGAGAACACATTTGGATCACAAAGGGAAGACTTTTGAGAAGTTTCATTCATATTATGATTATGTGTCATAGTTACGGGTGCCTCATCACAATTCCAGGTGTGTATAATTACTCGAAATGTTATATATTCCTATTTGGGAGTCTTAGCTGGCCTGAATTAACATTCAATCACCATACGCCGAGCGCAACTGGGTCAACAAATTTACTCGGTTCGACAAGAGGCAGCATCCACAAAAACATTATATTTTCCTATTTGGGAGTCTTGGTCAGCCTGAGCCGACATTCGACAACTATGAGGTGAGCGCTAACGAGGTCAACGAATTGAGTTAGTTTGACACAAGGCAGCACCTACAAAATTGCAGAAACATTAAATACCTGCCCCCATGCCAACAGGGGTGACAGGGTATAGTGGTGCAAGATGGCTAATTATACACTTATGATGCCGAAAGAGTGAGTCAATGACAAATATAGGTAACCACAGGCCAAAGGCAACGTAGTGTGTGTGTGCATAAATGGGTTTGTAGCTAGATGGGTGGCTGCCCTCTTGGCATATTAAGAGCTGAGTATATGCTCATAATCATTAAAAGTCGAATTAATAATCTTGTTGAATATATTATTTTATTTCTTGTAATTATATGACTTAGTTTTTTTATCACTAACGCAAAATTGCCTCCGGAGGTATGAGCATGGAAGGATGGGAAAAGATGAGACAGCTGGGGGACTCTATTAGTAGACTATTCTTTTTCTATAATTCCTTGTATGGCTATGGGATTTTGGTTCGGTTCTTGGGGCTTAGATTATTCCAAACAGTTTTTATATTATATTTTATGTTAAAATATTTAAAATTAAAATAAAATTAGTTTCTGAGACGTTTATTTTCGTATAGTAAAACTTAGCTCGTTACTCAGAACAGACGGGTTGTTATAGGTGGTATTAGAGCTGTGTTTCGCATAGAACCGTGCAAATCAATCTTGCCCTTGTTGAAAGTCTAAGAGTCCACTGTCTCAAGGATAAAAAAATTTTTTATAAACATTCATCATTATTTTATTGAATTAATTTTTATTATTTTAGATGGTAAGTACTTATGGGTGTGCTACTTATGTCTTATGCTAAGTGCACGTGACACCTAAACCAATGAGCGTATATGGGAGACATCTTTACAATAAGCAGTGTTTTTTAGGTAGTATGGGTGGACTCGGACACCTGTACGATATAGATAACATCATCATGGAACAGTGTGCCCCACTTTAGCTATGCATATGAGTGGCAATATTTAAAATAAATCAATAAATAAAATTGTAAATCACGATTTTTCTAAAATGATTTTTTTAAAGAAATTATGAAGATATTTAAAGTAACTTATATAGAACTAGATACAAGAATACCAAAGCAACACATAAAAAAGAAATGCCTAAGATAGGATAATAAAGAAGTTAGACTTTTGAGAAGTTTTATTTATATTATGATCGTGTGTCATAGTTGTAGTTGCCTTATCACAATTATATGTTCGTATAATTACTCGAAATGTTATATATTTTCATTTGTGAGTTTTCAATGACTTGAGTTAACATTCGACCACCAGGCGCTGACCACAACCAGGGTCAAGGAATTGACTCAGTCCGACACGAGGCAGCACCCACAAAACATTATATATTCCTATTTGAGAGTCTTTGTAGGCTTGAGCCAATATTCGACCACCATGCGTTGAGCGCAACTAGGTCAATGAATTGACTCAGTCTAACATGAGGCAGCACCCACAAAATTCTTAAAAGGTTAAATACCTTTCCCATGCCGAAAGGGGTAAGAGGGCGTAGTAGTGCAAGACGGCTCACTATGCACTTGTGATACCGAGAGGGCTCAATATTCGACCACCATGCGTTGAGCGCAACTAGGTCAATGAATTGACTCAGTCTAACATGAGGCAGCACCCACAAAATTCTTAAAAGGTTAAATACCTTTCCCATGCCGAAAGGGGTAAGAGGGCGTAGTAGTGCAAGACGGCTCACTATGCACTTGTGATACCGAGAGGGCTCAATATTCGACCACCATGCGTTGAGCGCAACTAGGTCAATGAATTGACTCAGTCTAACATGAGGCAGCACCCACAAAATTCTTAAAAGGTTAAATACCTTTCCCATGCCGAAAGGGGTAAGAGGGCGTAGTAGTGCAAGACGGCTCACTATGCACTTGTGATACCGAGAGGGCTCAATATTCGACCACCATGCGTTGAGCGCAACTAGGTCAATGAATTGACTCAGTCTAACATGAGGCAGCACCCACAAAATTCTTAAAAGGTTAAATACCTTTCCCATGCCGAAAGGGGTAAGAGGGCGTAGTAGTGCAAGACGGCTCACTATGCACTTGTGATACCGAGAGGGTGAGTCAATGGCACATATTGGTAACTACAGACTGAGTGCCACATAGCGTTTGTGAGCATACATGGGATTGTAGCTGGATGGGCAACAACCCTCCCAAAATATTAAAAGTTTAGCATAGGCTCATTATCAGTAAAAGTCGAATTAATAATGTTGTGGAATATATTATCTTGTTTCTTATAATTATATGACTTACTGTTTTTATCACGAACGCAGAATTGCCTCCGCAGGTATGATGATGGAAGGATGGGTAGAGTCAGAATAACTAGAGGACTATATTATTAGACTATTCTTTTTTTCTAATCTTTTTATGCCAGTAAGATTTTGGTTCGGTTCATATGGCTTATATTATTCCAAGCATTTTTTATATTATATTTTATGTTAAAATATTAAAAATTAAAATGAAAGTAATTTACTAGACATTTAGTTTCGTATAGTAACACTTAACTCGTGGCTAGGACTGGGCATGTCGTTACTGTAAAACCCAATTTTTTGGTTAAGGTTTTACCCTATTTAAGTTTTCCCTATTTGGCTCACTATTGAGTTGGTTTGTAAAACACCATTTTCGGGTTAGGGTTTTACCCGATTTAAGTTTTTCCTATTCGGGTTAGTATCGAGTTGGTTCGAGCGAGATCAAGCCAAACTAGTTTCAGATTATGAGTATGGGCCTAAATGGCAGTATGAACATGTTATGGAGGCTGAGTATGCCCGACATGCAAATTATAAGATCACGAGTTATCAATGTATGCTCAGGTATACGGATTTGTTTGTATGTGTTATACAGGATTTTAGGCCTAGATTTAGGCCGTTACGGCGTTTAGTATCCTTTTGGGATTTTATGGGTACATCATTTGCATGCATCATAAGAATTTTAGATCACTCGATTTATGCCCCTGTGGGCCCAGTTTGATTGAGTTCAATATTCGAGGCCCATTTAGCCTTATTACTTCGATTCCCTCCGATAGAGTCAATTTAAGAACTCGAGTTAGTTTCGATTTCGGACGGTCTCGATCCGAACTAGCCGTCATATCTATAGTGCGTGTACCCATATATGGGCCCCACTAGTCTAGGAGCTGTCGACCATCCATATCGTGCCACGTGGCATGATCGGAGCCATTCACTCAACCCTAGCTACCAAATATATATCCTTATGG
>JAVDBV010081830.1:0-35403 GCA_032619315.1 Piper longum | reverse complement strand
TTTATGAGCCATGCATGTGAGCCGGCATTTGTTTAAGTATGTTTGCTTACTGCCCGGTGTGAGGCATTCTTGAAGTTTCATATGTTTTCATGGGTAATGGAATACCCATTTGCCAGATTGTATTAGTTATTTTCGGACCAGTAACATTCGTTACTGACGGTTTTCTTATAATATATGTGGGTCTCGCAAATCCTGTATCGACTTCGGCGGAAGGACAGATAAATCCTACACACACTTGAGCTCAACATAAGATTTTCTTTCTTGCATTTATTTATATTTGATGTATTTTGATGTTTATTTGACAATGTCTTCCATTCTCATGACACTAAGAGGGTTATTTCGATCTATTTTATGGATCGAGTCTCACTGACTAATAATATTAAACATGTCTCGACTCGATCGTAACATTTCTGATCCGGTTCTTAAGTGAACCGAAATTGGGGTGTTACAGTAATACAAATTTTGGGACAAAATTTTTTTAAGGGGGATAGAGTGTAGTGCCTGACAAAAATCTTAAGTTTTGAAATCTGGACAAATTAAGTATGTAACATTCAAAACTTCATAAATCCAGAACAAAAAACTGAAAATTTTTGAAAATTTAAAGAATAAAACTAGACTCTCTAAGGAATCTAATAAAATAAGAACCACGTTAATTGAAGTTCTGTAGTAAAAGTTATAAGTTTTACAAGTTGAGGACAAAACCTAAAAATCCAAAACAAGATACATGGAGGACTTTCTTTTGGACAATTGGTTGTGACTAAAATCAAGGTCTGTCAAGAATGATAAAGTTATATGATGTTAAATAGATATTAGATTAATGGAAATAAGCCATTGAAGTGGCCATTCAAAAAGGTTTGATCGGTCTTAATAAGGAAACAAGTCAATAAGTAAACAGGTGAAAGGGAAAAGCCATGGTCAACAAGTTGGACATGGTCTCATGTGAACCATGTCCATATCACCAACAAGATATCCATTAAGATAAAGTAAGAATTCACGCGAGTTTAAGCACTTAATGTTAACAGGTAGGTTAATCTAAGTGGAACCAAACATGTTTATGGTGATCTTGTGCCTAAATTGTGCCTATAGGTCAATTTCGGTCAAGGGCTGTTAAGTGTTTAAAATATATAATATTTACTTATATTTTTAATGTGATTTTATAAATTTCGGGTATAAATATTATTAATTAGATGATATTTTACTTTATTTTTTAGTCAATTAATATTTTATGAGATATCTTTAATTTTTGGATTTTTAATTTAAAAAATTAGTGAAAACAAAGAAGCTTTGGAATAGTTGATCATGGTATTGGGCCCCAACTATTGATGGCTACAATTTATGGTGTTAACAAAGCTCGATGAGACATTTGAGTAGGCCGAAGAGTTGGAAACTTGAGTGGGCATCTTAATTAATTAGCCTACATTGATTTGTAAACACCTTCATTGAATTCATGTATCTATTAGCCATCCATCTTCTATATAAAGGGGTGGTCATTTGTTGTTTAGGATATATCAACCCTTGGCTTAGAAGTAGTTCTAGATTTTATAATTCTTATCCTTTCATAATGAAAACTAATTTCTTCTTTGTATTGTTTTCTATTGTCATTATGGAGTAATCCTTTATTTCTTTCTAGAGAAGAATGGAATTTAACATGGTTTAATTTAATTCATTTCAACCTCTTATTCTTTTATTCAATCAGATTGTCTGAATTATCATGTTCTTAATGCTAAGAATAAATTGATCACCTATTTCTTAGATCATGAAATTTAATTAGATTTCGGGAGAAATTAATTAGATTAGCCATTTATAATTCATCATACGACGAGTCTTTTGACTTGTTTGTCGTTATGGTCGGGAGATATACAACACCATATGCGATTGTAGGGCAAATCTTAATGTGTTATTTTGTTGATTAATCAAGGGAATGATCTATATTCGTCTTTGAGGAGGTGTTTAGATCGTTTATAGTACTTAGGAGTGTTAGTTTCTTAGATGGTGTAGGGTATAAGTAAATGGCTAGAAACTTCTTATTATTTTTCTCCTACACAGGTAAGAATGTAACACCCCAAATCCGGTTCACTCTCTAACCGATTTGGAAATGTTATTGGTCAACTCACCCTTAGCTCATTAAATCTATCAACCCACCCTTAGCCGAATGGATCTACTATTAGCGTCTTAAGACAAAAAAATTTACATACCATGAATCTAAGCCTAATAAGATCCTATATGTATGTTATGGCATCCCTACATATTTCAAAATCATTCAAACACGATTCAAATTCAGAAAACCATACTTTTTAAATCAAAATAGACAAAGTTTTTTCTAAAAGTGCTATAAGGGGCTAACCTGTCAAGACAACAATATATAATATACTCACCAGAACATCATAAGAGACCAAGTTTTCAAACACATAATTTACATTACTCTCAGAACCTTTTCTAAGCTCTCGACCCATCAACTGATCATATTCAACTTGTTATCAAAATCACTAAAAAAAATTACATTTCATAGCATACAAAATTTTCCGTAGCAAAATCTATGTCACATTTCACATTATAAACAAGTTTGCATTTCGAAGCCATATATGGTCCACTCATCATTTCACATCCATTCTCATCCTAAACTCTCTACTGTCTACCTTGCCCTTCAACCATGTACCCTTTTTTATTTTGTCCCCTCTGTTGTTGTCTAGTGGCTCTTGATCTCCACTTTTCTGGCCTTGACCTTGGCCCTATTGGCCTCTTTGTTGTGGTTGTTGTAGCGGAGCTGGGAGTGCAAGTATCTATTGAGGCACTGGGAGCATCAACTGTTGGGTCTGGTCAGTTGGACAAGTTGCAGCTTTATGCCCTCGCTAACTGCAACTATAACACACCCTAGTGCCTACTCTACAATCTGTGGCTTGATGTCCTGGTTGGCTGCAACTATAACGAACATTCAAGCCTACTCCGCATTCACCTCCATGATGATGTCACCAATTCAGACAGAAGAACCCTGAACTTGGCCATCCATAGCCCTCATGGCAACTGGTACATCTGTTGAATGTCTCTGTTGTGCTCCCTGCTGTAGCTGATACTGCCTTAGATGTTGCTACCTATGGTCAAAATCTCAGTGAGGTCTAGCATATATAACTCACTCTTCCTTACCCACAGTTTTCACAAGATCATCGAAGGTAGTAAACTTTCTATTCAAATAGGCCATCCTGATCTCATGATGGAGGCCTTCATAAAAACACTATATTCTTCTTCCTTCAGTGGGAACCAAATACAATGTGAATCTCTCTAGATCTCTAAACCTAGTCTCGTATTTCACCACTATCATGGGTCCTTGCCTCAATGTCTAGAATTCCCACTCCTTCCTCTTCCTGACATTTGGCTGAAAGTACTTTCCATCGAATTTTACTCTAAATTCCTCCCAAGTGATGCCCTGAGATTGACGGTTGGAAAATGTGGAATTCTGCATTGAATCTAACCATAGTCTGGCTTTGTCATAGAATGCCCCTATAATGATGCTTACTCTATGCTTCATTGGGCATCCCATATTACCAAACACTCCTATGGCCAATGATACCCACAGGAATGCCTCTTCCACATCCAACTTCCCAAAGAAAGGACATCCATCATTCCTCATGAACCTTTCATACTCCCACAGCTCTAGATTCCTTGCATCCCCTTATCTGTTTGATTCTTCTCCTAGCTCATATGGTGGAATCTGTGGTCATGTACCTGCTGGTACACCGTCACATCTTGCAACTTCACTTTCACCTGCTGTCTGCCCGCTACCTATTACTGCAGGTCCACTTACATCCGGTCCCATTCTCACCTAAAATGGGGCAAACAGAGGAGCCATTGTTGGAGTAGTCCTCTGTTGCAACGGTGGAGGAGGAGACTACGGTGGAGGGCCCATGGGAACTTCTACCTCTCCTGGTACCTCTTCATCCACGATTGGTCTTTTCTCAGCTCTGGCTATCGAAAGAGCTATCTGCCTGAGATCTCTTCTGAATTCCCCTTGGCTTTGTTGCATCTGTATTTTAACTTCAGCTAACCTAGCAATTGCTTCATCCCTCTCTTGTCGACTGCTTCCACTACGGCGACTATCACGACGGTTGTCTCGGTGATGGCCCTCACTACATCGATTAATTGTACTGGCCCACCGACCTTTTCTAGTGGCACACTAGCCTTCAGTCAGCTAGAGGTTGTGTCACGGTGACCGTGGTCAGGATTCTCCTAATTTAGGTAATGGAGGGGATGGCGCCTTGATCTACGTCCTATGAGTCTGGTTCACCATCCTCATGGTACTCCCTACTCTAATCTAAACACCCTATCACACCACTAATTGGTAAGAAAATCTGGAAACTAAAAACATTAAGACAAAAAAATTCCTATCGATAGAGCTCAAAGCAGCTTTCACACACAGGTAACATGTAATTCATCTACCATCGTAATCAACCAAGAGTTAACTCTGATACGACATCTGTAACACCCCATTTCAGTTCACCCATGAACCAACCGAAAAAATATTACTGGCGACCAAACCGTTCTTTAATATACTTAATTCAATTAAGCCGACTTGGATTTACCCTCGGTGTCTCAAGATGATGATGAAGCATGCAAAGCATTGATGAGATGTTTGGGTTCTAATGTTGTCCTACATGCATGCCATGATGTGCAAACAAGTGAATGAAGAAAACAAACAAATGAAAAGTTCAAAAGAAATATATATTTTGAAAATGAAACGAACAGTCTCCCCTAAAAGTGCAATAAAGGCCACCATGTCAATGACAAATAGTATATATTTATAACAATAAATATCGAAAACATAGTCCAAACACATCATGTTTTCACATTCTAGTTATGAAAATGAAACGAACAGTCTCCCCTATTCATTTTCCACTTTCCATTTTCATTCACATATGTACATGTGTGCACGATTTCGTTGTTGCTCCTCTGCAAGCCCAACAGTGCTCATTGCTCGTGATTCTCACCTACATATATAAAAACCATCAGTAATGAGCATTACCGGTCAAGAAATAACTAGTAATAAACTAACACAAAAGACCTGACCCTCCTGTTGAATAAAAACTTCATTATTCTTCCTCAAGAACTCTCATAAGGGCAATAATGGGAGTCGTCGACCTCGGGCGGCAACATCACTTTTCATATCATTCTCTTTCCTTGGCTACTTAAACTATCTCTTTGCACAGGAAAATCGTTCTCTTTCCTCTCAGCCCTCTACATCCTTCGTATTACTTCTAACCCTGAAGAGGCCAAGTACTCTTTGGTATACGCCTTCAATACCCTTTGAAACCACAAGTCTAGACATGCGTTGCATAGTAGTACCCGTAAACTTCCAGACTTCTCCAGGTTTCAAGAACTCAAAGGTGGAGTTATTAGGATCCCTCAAGAATGGAGTGGACGCTCACCAGTTCCCAAGCCCACTTTGACATAAACACGCCCTATCTCTAGACATAGCCATCGGTTTCCCTCATCACACATCTCACTAAAAACGCGAAAAACTATATACATAAGCCAGGGTATGGATTTCAATATTATGGGCCCGAAGGCATTGTGAGATGGATCTGAATTTCGAAAACAAACTCAAGGGATCTCATCCTCGAGCATAATTCATCTAGAAATACGATTTGTTAAATGGCCCGTGTGGAGTGGGATACGATAAATCCACCACTCGACACTTCCACTTACCAGCTAAAACTAAAATACAATAGAATAAGACAATAAATCAGGATCGACTCCAAAACAAACCTGATAGAAGCACCAAGCATGGTTATGCGCCGATGCAGCATGCTCCTATTTTGTACCTATACACCAAATCTTGGAGCTAACGCCCGCTAACTGAATGATGCATCAAATATCCTATACAATACACTCACCACATGATACATCAATCACACAAGTTTTCCTACACTACGTTGTATTAGATTACGATAATTACTTAGTTTACCTAATTAGTTCCTTAGCATCCATTTTAATCCACTTCAATCAGACAATTCATATTTTATTTTTATTTACAATAAAAATATCTAGCACGTCGATTCATCAATCCTAGCATGTTGTGCTATCAATCATCAATTTTAAATAATTAAATCGGAGGTAATTATACCTCGCGTCATCTGACGGCTAGGGCTTTGTTGTGTGTCTTGAAGCCCGAATTCAGCGTTTGGCAGTGTTCGAAGTTTGATCGGATTCGACTGGATGAGCTCGGAGGAAGATCAGGTGAATTCTAGCAAATCCAAATTTCTGGCAATTTTTCAGCAGTTTTAGGAGGTTTTTCAGCGGCTTCCCGATGATTTTCAAGTGACTGTTACCAATGGTGGCTACCGGCAGGATGGCATCAGCTCAACTAGCCCGACAGGTACGACATCGACGAGGTCGGTAGAGGTGGTGACTCGCCAAAAAAGGGCAAAACAGGGCAATCAATGGTGGGGTGATGAGATCTGGCCAAGATGGGTGACACTGGGCTCCGCTATGGTACGGAAGAGTCACGGGAGGTCAACAAGGCAGAGACTAGATGGCTGCGGTGATAGTTGTTGGCGGCGGGCTTGGCAATGGGTGCACGGGGCTAGCGCCTAGGTTGTGGATGGTGCCGAGGGAACGGCTGTGCCTGGAAATCAGCATGGAGGAGACTAGGAAGAGAGCTAGATGGGGTCTAGGTGGTCTTGCCGGTGCTACTGACTAGAGGTTGGCTTCAATTGGTAGTCGGAGGTGGTGCTGCCGACGACTACAAATCATGGAAGAAAAGGGGCGACTATGTACAGGAGAGGGAAGGGGAAAAGAGGGGAAGGGTGATGGCTGGGATAAGGGAGGCAGCAAGGACAGGTGGCCGGAGGTGGTGACCCAATGAAAGCTTGCTAACCCAATGAAAAGAATAAATAACAATTCCTAACGTGATAAATGACCTAAATCTAATTCTACGGTCTACTGAAAATAAAAATAAAAAACAAAGCATACTCTCAAATACTCTGATAACTCATTCTGCTGCTACCTTACTGATATTATCATAATATACTTGGGTACACATGACCCTCATGGCTCATAATACACAACCGCCTCAGCTTAGCACACGTGTTCTAAAACTAACTCGATTGAAAAATAAAAGTCAAACTAAGCAGTTCCGGCTATAAAACCCTAACTCGGGTCATAGGTTTTACAAAAGAAGTGGGTAATTGGACATAAGGTGAGTAAAGGGGTATAAGGACCAAGGGGGAGGATCGTTCACTCCTATTCTCAATTGATCTTGACCCAACCCTTCTCCCTTGTTCTTCCTTAGTTTCTTTGTGGAAAAAATGCATTCCAACCCTTCTATCTTCAAGTTTTGGCGAGATTGAAGCATTTTCTCCCTAGTTTGGCAAGAAGGAGCACTACGTGTTGAGTTTTAGGAAAAATTCAAGATCATAATCTCATGGAGCTCAAGCAAGCATATCATGAATCATTATATATTATTGCTTTTTGAATTGAATTGTGCATGAATTTGATGCAAGTTCATGTTTTCTTTAAGTTTCATGGAAGAATTGCATCGACTTGTTGTCAAAAATTAAGAATATAATTCATGTTTGAATTTAATGTCATGTTTTAATGTTTAGACAAGAGGTTATCATGATAATTAAACAAATCATAAGATAAAACAATGAATTAAGATTGATTGTATGATTTGTTGTACATTCAAAACAAGTTTGAGAATTGTATGTAGTTTGCCAACTAAATAAAAATTGTTAGAAGTTATAGTAAATCATAATGAATTAAAAACCTGCTATAACCCATAATTTTTTACTCAAAAAGCTTGAAAACTCATATTTTGTTTCACTCAAATCAGATTAATATTGGGTAAGAAACCAATAAAATAAGTTAGGGCATCGCTGCAACACCTCAGTGCTAGTAAAAATTGAAATTTGATAGTGGCCAAGCACCGAAGAGCTTAAAGATAAGACTTTGAGACCACGACGCTAACACTAGGCACCTTGGCTCTGTGTCTATGCCTAGGCGCTCTCACCCTTAACCTGAATATCCAATTTTCTCTGCACTTATCTTAAAATAGATATAAATTTTCTTTCAAAACTCAGATTCAAGTGATTCTTTTTGCATTATAACTATCATGATCTTTATTTTCTAGCTATAAAATTTTAGACATTTTGGTTAAGAATCTCTAGAGATGTATTTTTAAATCGAGTGTTTAAAATCCTAATTTTATGTTTTGTTGATGTTATGTATGCTATGTTTGTGAATAATTAATGATTGTATGATGCTTATTTGATGTAGTGTGCATGTCATGTGTGTTATTTGAATGTTTTATAAGCATCATGCCCATGTCATGCCACATCATATCATGTAGGCATGGGTAAGTTAGACTAGGAGTTAATATAGTCATATAGTATTGTTCAGTCTAGGAAAACAATCAAGCAATGTCAAACGTAGATTAAATAACAATTCAGGTTCATCTTTATTCATAATTTACGGAGTTTTAGGATCATCTGCATTTATACATGATTAGATGGACTAATCGATGTGTTTTTATGTTTTCAACATGTTATCATTTTACATTATGTTATGTTATATCATGCTATGTAAAATAAGTAATGATGTTATAATGCAACAATATTTTTAGCGTATGTTGTGATATCGAAGAACTAGGCGGAGGCTTAACAACTAAGTTTTTTTTTCATACGAAACATTGCTCTAGGGCATCTCCCTTAGGCAAGGACCAGAATCATTAACTAATGACTATTGCCTTGACGTCGCTATCGATCATTAGTGGTTTCTTAATTGGTACAAAAAAAGTGGGTTATGATGCTTAACTCGAAAGGAAATGTATCAAAGTTTTTAATGTGTTTTTACTTTTCTAAAGAATGAAGGCAACGTCAAAAGGGCTAGTCTACATGTTTATAGTTTTCCAAGACTACGTCCAAGACTATGTTTAAAGGGCTAGTTTGCCGGATGAAGGCTGCGTCGAAATGGCTAATGTGCATGCTTTAAGTTTTCTATCAAAGTTAACTTACTAATGGTTTCAAAAGGGAGTGAAATGATTAGTAGTTGACTCTTTTGATGACTTTATGCTCTACCATTGATGTTAAATGTTAATATGATATTGTATGTATATAATCAACTTAAATTAAGTATTAGTTTATGCTATTAGATTATTTTAGTTTATTTAAGTTAAGTGATGTTCAATTAATGTATACTTTGATTAAGTAATGTATATTATGAATGACATTTGTTAGGTTTCATATCATGTTTAATTGAATGAAGTTTCAACGTATTTTCCTAATATGTTTATTACATATGTAATAGTGGACTCAGTACCTTGTATTAGGTTCTAAGAAGAAAAAGTTTGCTTCGTACGTAGGTACAATATATTTTTAGATAGATCAGATGTGAAGGCTAGCTATTAGGATTTTTATTTCTATTATTTACATGTTTAGTATGAAAAATAGTAGACTTTTGATAGAAGGTACTCAAATTGTCATGTAATTTAAGTATGAATTTCTTTTAATTTAGTATTATATGGATACAAGTGTTTATGTGCATATGTGTTAGAAAATGATGTTAGTAATGGCCCTAATTTAAGCATTATTCATGTTAGAAAATTAGGGTCAGTACTTCTTTAGGAAAGGAGCACTAGGGTTTGTCTTCTAAGAGAAATCAACTCGGTTAAAGGTTAGTAATTAGAATCTAGATAATAATATCATGTAATTCATGCATACATATAATGAATTATCATGTTTTATTACTTGTTGAATTGATTTGTGCATGATTTTGAGGCAAGTTGATGTTTTATTCATGTTTCATGAAAGAATAACAAAAACTTGTTATCAAAAACAAAGAACATGATCTATGATTGATTAGATGTCATGTTTTGATGTTTAGACAAAGGTTAACATGATAATTAAGCAAATCATATGATAAAATTGTTTGCATGACTTGTTGCATGTTTAAGAACAAGTTTATGAATTGTGTTTACTTTGCCGACTTAAGAAAAACCATAAAAAATTAAGGTAAGTCATAATAGATTAAATAATGTTATAACCCATTATGCTCAAAAAGCTTAACACCCAAACTTTATTTCACTCAAATAAGATAAAAATCGGATGAGAACCCATCCATTGTTCCATAAATATGATGAAAATTGTGTGATGGTAGTTATGTTAGTTAGTGAGTGAAGGGTAAAATAGTAATAGCACATGTTTTGAATGTGTATAAAAGGAGGGGAGATGGGCTAATCGAGGGATGATTTTTGCAATCTATGAATTGATTCTATTCTTTGAGAGGAAGCAACTTCTGGTTCTTCTTCTTGCATTCTCCATTTCCAAACCATCATCCATCCTCGATTTTGCTCTATTTCACTCTATTTTGATTCCAATATGGCACCATCAAAGCAATACAACAAGCAGAACAAAGGTAAAGATCTCGTACTTAGTCCAATTGAGTCAGATCCTACCAGATTGGTATCAAAGCTGAGCGAGGGAGGAGGAAATTCTTCACCTAGATCGACTGAAATGACGGAAATGAGGAAAGTTCAAACTCAACTCTTATCTATTTTTTCTGAAATGACTGCAAAATTTGATTTGTTATTAAGTTCTAGGAATGAAGTCTTGAATAAAATTGTTACCAGAAAAAAAGATTGTACTGAGGCAAATACTCCTAGAATGTTTGTAGATAGAGTTGTTGCATGTAATGATAAAATGCAAGTATGATCATTGCTTCAATAAACTGGTGAGAAGTATTGGAAGAATATGAATATAACTATTAATAATTGTACTTGTCCGAATGTGTAAGATGATTGTTTGAAAGGATCTAAAATATCTTTTCCTAAGTATGATGATACTAAAGATCCTATACCTTGGTTTAGCAAATGTGAGAAATACTTTAAATTGCATAAGATCAAAGAGCATCTTAAGGTGGACCTGCCTGGCTTCCACTTGGAAGATGGTGCACAAATTTGTTTTGACATGTTTCAAGAGCAACGATTAGAGTTCGATTGGAATCAGCTCAAGGAAGCAATGAATTTACAGTTTGGTCCTACAGAGTATGAGGATTTCTATGAGGATTAAACAAGATTGAAGCAGGACACATCAGTGAGGGAATATACTCTTACATTTAACAGATTAACCACAAGAGCTGGAAGCGTGACTAAAAAGCAAAAAATTAGTAGCTATACATGTAGACTTAAGGATCAGCTACGCATGGAAGTGATATCTCAGAAGCCAACATCATTGTTAGATGCTTAGGGATTAGCTAAACATTTTGATCACAAGTTTGTTAGAGATAACAAGTATTTTGGGAGAGTGGTGAGATGGAGCAGTGATAACAGTTCAATTGTGAATAGAAAGCATCTACAAGTAATAATGGTGACAATGTGGTTAGTAATAGCAACTATAATGATTCCATGGGACAAAAAAATTTTACTATAAAGCAATTACAAGAAAGAAAGGAATTAGGACTTTCCTTCAAATGTATGAGAAGTATACTATGGGACATAAGTGTAAAAAATTATTTTGGATTGAAGGGGTACCTGATGAGGAATTCTCAGATGAAGAAGTAAGTGGTGATGAGAATTTTAATGTTGTAAATAACTTTGCAATGTCGGCTATATCTCTGAATGCCTTGACAGGAATGTCTACTCTGAATACAATGAGAATGCTTGGCCGAATAGGAGGACAATAGGCCAATGTTCTCATTGACTCGGGAAGTTCCCACAACTTCTTGAATAAAAAGGTTGTGTAAAAATTAAGAATACCAGTTTAGAGCAAGGGTAGATTGAAGGTGCAAGTAGCAAATGGGGATCACATGACTTGTGTGGGAAAATGTGTAGGAATTACATTGGATCTACCAAGATACAAGATAGTGTCTGATTTCTTTGTACTACAATTGGAAGAATTTGATTTGGTATCGGGAATACAATGGCTTAAAACATTAGGGTCCATTGTTTGGAACTTTGACTCTTTAACAATGTCATTCAATGACAACCAAGAAGTTATTGAATTACAAGGACAGGACATTTCTCAAAGTCAGCTTTGTAATAAGAAGTAAATTACACCTGATCTGAGGAAAAGGAAGCATGGATTACTCATGAGTTTACAGTTGAATGAGACATCCAAGTCAATGCAGCTAAGTGAGTGTATTGCAGCAGTAACAGATGGATCAATTGACCAAGATTTTGGAAAAAATTGATTATGTAATTCAGATACCTACTAAGCTAACTCTGAACAAAATTCAAGACCACCGAATTACTTTGAAGAAAGGGACATTGCCAGTATCTCCTATCGATATCCCTATTTTCAGAAAAAAGAACTTGAAAAATAGGTTAGGGATCTATTAGCAATGGGAGTCATTCAAGCTACATCAAGTCCTTACTCTTCTCTTGTGTTGTTAGTTTAAAAAAAGATGGCAGCTGGAGAATGTGTATTGGTTATAGAGCTTTGAACAAAGTTACTGTAAAGGATAAATTTCCAATTCCCAATATAGATGAATTGCTTAATAAGTTGCATAGTTCTTATTTTTCCAAGTCGGATCTAATATCAGGATATCATCAAAAAAGAATGCATGAGGAAGATGTGCACAAGATTGCATTTCGTACACACCAAGGTCATTATGAATTTAAAGTGATGCATTTTGGCTTGTCCAATGCACCTTCTACTTTTCAAGCATTGATGAACGAGGTATTTGCTAATTATCTTAGGAGATTCATTTTAGTCCTCTTCGATGATATTCTCATATATAGTAGTTCTTGGAAGGATTATCTGGTACACTTAGAACAAGCTTTGGATAAGTTTTTAGCTCATGAATTGTATGCAAGAAAGGAAAAGTGTTATTTTGGTTTGAGAAAGATACAATATTTAGGACATGTGATGTCAGAAGATGGGGTGAGTGTTGATATGGAATAAATTACAGCAATTGAGAAATGGCCAACACCACGATATGTAAAAAGTGTAAGAGGGTTCTTTCGTTTGGCTAGTTATTATAGGAAGTTTATCAAACATTTTGGTACAATTGTTTCTCCTCTATCTTATTTGCTTAAAAATGATGCTTATAATTGGAATCAATTGGCAGCAAATTCCTTTGATAATTTGAAAACTGCCCACATACTCCAGTTTTAGCACTGTCAGATTTTTCATTACCATTTGTGGTAGAGTGTGATGCTAGTGGGGTTGGCATAGGGGTAGTTCTCATGCAAGAGAACAGACCTACTGCTTTTTACAACAAGATTTTGCATGGCCGACATCTTCTAATGTCAACTTATGAAAAAGAAATGAGTTTGGCAGTGCAAAAGTGGAGACATTATTTGTTGGAAAGATCATTCGTGGTCAAAACTGATCACTCAAGCCTAATATTCTTATGGGAACAACAAATTCATACAGTGGCTCAACAAAAATGGTTAATAAAGCTCTTAGGTTATGATTTCACCATAAAGTACAAACCAGGCAAGGAAAATAAAGTTGGAGATGCTCTTTCAAGACAATTTGAGAAAACTCAATCTATTGAGCATAATCCAATGAATGGAGCAGCATCAACACTAGCTACATTTGATTCTGCTCCTGCCAGTAATTAAGTGTTGTCACTGGTTGAAATTTCAACACCTATTCCACGATGCTTGGGAGAAATCGAGGAAGCATATACTTTCAATGGTGTTATTCAGTATTTAATGAGGAAGTCTGTTGCAAAAGAATTGTCAACATATTGGTCAATTAGAAAAGATATTATTTTCTATAAAGATCAAATTTATCAAGATTCCCAAATGCAGCTAATTCCCATTATTCTCAAAGAGTTTCATGATAGAACACATGAAGGAATTCAAAAGACCCTCAAAAGGTTGAGAAAAGTTTTTTACTAGTCTAGAATGGTTAAAGATGTGGTTGCTTATTTGAAAAATTGTGAAGTTTGTCAAAGATTCAAGTCTTCCACATTGACACCTGCTGGTTTGTTGCAACCATTGTCAATACCGAACCAAATTTGGACTACTGTATCATTAGATTTCATCACAGGTATGCCAAAAAGTCAAGGTAAAGACAATTCTAGTTGCGGTAGATAGGTTATCTAAATATAGTTATTTTGTTGCTATCGCTCATCCTTTTAAAACAAACATCATTGCTAAAGTATACTTTGATAACATTTTTAAGCTTCATGATGTGCCAACTTCCATCATTTATGATCGAGATTCTATATTCACGAGTCAATTTTGAAATGAGTTGTTTAGACTACAAGGGGTAGCATTTAATTATAGTTCATCTTATCATCCACAGATGGATGGACGAACCGAAGCAATTAATAAAATATTGGAACAATACTTAAGATGTTTTTCTGGTGATAGACCACAGACTTGGGTGAGATGGTTGGCTTGGGCAGAATACTGCTCTAATACAAGTTTTTAGTCTTCTATTCGCATGAGTCCATTCGAAGCAATTTATAATATGAGACCTCCAAACTTGTTGACATATGTTCCTGGAATAGCTAAATCAAGTGAAGTGGATCGGGTGTTGCGGAACAGAGATCAATTATCATACGAGCTTATTGAGAATCTGAAAAATGCTCAAATGTGCATGAAACATCACCATGATTTGAGGAGAATAGATGTGGAATTTCAAGTGGGACAATCACTTTTCCTCAAACTGCAATAGTATGGGCAGTCGTCCTTGCGTTCAAGAAGAATCACAAAATTAGCCGCTATATTTTATGACCATTCTTGATTGTTGAACGCATTGGAGCAGTTTCTTACAGGCTGCAATTACAACTAGATTGTAAACTTTATAATGTTTTCCACATTTCTCAGTTCAAAGCTTTAGTAAATGCAAACATTAACATTCAATCATCAATTTCGGAAGTGAAATCACCCAAAAATCTCATGCAAGAAGATGAAGCAGCTGACAATTTTGAACAACCTTGAGCTCAAGGTTTTAATTGTGAGGAGGATTTTGGTATGAATAAAGTAGGTATAATGAAAATTGTGTAATGGTAGTTATGTTAGTTAGTAAGTGAAGGCAAAACAGTAATGGCACATATGTTGAATGTGTATAAAAGGAGGGGAGATGGACTGATCAAGGGATGATTTATGTAATCTATGCATTGATTCTGTTCTTTGAGAGGAAGCAACTATTGGTTCTTCTTCTTCCATTCTCCATTTCCAAACCCTCATACATCCTATATTTTGCTCTATTTCACTTTGTTATGATCCCAATATGGCTCCATCAAAGCAATACAACAAGCAAGGCAAAGGTAAGGATCTAGTGCTCAGTCCAAGTGAGTCAAATCCTACCATCATGTGGAGGTGGTTCCCGAGGCCTACACTTATTTTAGAAAATCTCCCATATGCTAATATGATGAGCAACATTTCTCACTTGGAAGAAGCTCCACCGATCAAAGTTGGTGATGACACACCTTTTTAGAAGAGGTTCTTGTTACACCAACAATTCCAACTGACGTGCCTATAATGATAGAGGGCGATCTTGAGAGTGTGTTGGGGCCAACAATTGTGTAGGGTTCAGACTTGTGGAAGCTGACAATCCTGAACCATGAATGACCAATCGAAGCAAAAGACTGTACTTTTCGAGTTCAACATTAGGGAATCCATAGAGAAGGAGCGTTATTTGGTGTTGCTTACTTCAAACAGATATTGGGCTTTTCACCGGCCACACTAGATACAGTTGGTGGAGTGCCTTGTTACTTGCTAACGAGAGAGATATGTTTGATGCCCTTTCGCATAATTGATAGCATGGAGTTGGAGATTGTCTTAGTGTTAGGTCCTTTATATTAGGAGAGGCATTGCATCTTTTATTATAGCCTTTCAATATAGGCCCAACTTGGTAGAACTTTTATTTCACACATTCATTTATGTACGATTTAGCATTTGAGGACACTTATATTTCATTGCTCACGCTATATAATAATGACATGCTCTTAATTTTGCTCCAATGGTTTGATGATATCATGTTTGTTTTTTATCCTCTTTGTGCATTATATTGTGGATTGTCATTATGCCTCGTGAAAATTGCATGTAAGCTCCTTGACAAGTCTACATGCTAAATAAAATAAATATATACAATGAGCAAGAACAGGATGAAATATTGACTTTAGAAGCATAAAAGCTTTATACTATGCATTTATTTTTCTCTTTTTCTTTTCTTTCTTTCTTTTCTATTTAAACTATGGACAAAGGTAGTTTGTGTAATGACCTGTCATTTTACACAATATTGTGGGCCTAGCTGGCTAGGTGTTACTAAAAAATATAACTAACTGACCCGCTCTAACCGGACCAGGTGTTGCTTAAATGCTACATAATTTCTATTAAAGCAAATGAGTCTAACTCATTAAAATAATCATCCCCCAGTCGAACGTTTCCCATGGCCACATTTATAACACAAGAGAATAAAAAGGAAGTCCACTTATTATCCCTTCACCAAACCTGAGTTTATAAAAAACCCCCAACCATACTTTTATTCCTCCTTAGATGAGCTAAAATCAAACAATCTTGATTGGCCTACATACCCAAGTCGGGATCAAACTCAATGTAGTTCTACATGCTCTCAGATCATTCTGAAATTACGGGCTCTCAGGCCATTCTGAGATTACGGGCTCTCAAGTCATTTTGAGCTATCAGGTCATAATGGGATTACAGGCTCTCAGGTCATTCTGAGATTACGGGCTCTCAAAACTCATTCTGAGATTACGGGCTCTCAGGTCATTCTAAATTATCGGCTCTCAGGTCATTCTAAGATTACGATTCTCAGGTCATTCTGACATTACGGGCTCTCAGGCCATTTTGAGATTACGGCTCTCATGTCATTCTGAGATTACGGGTTCTCAAGTCATTCTGAGATTACCGGCTCTCAGGTCATTCTGAGATTACTGGTTCTCAAGTCATTCTGAGATTACCGGCTCTCAGGTCATTCTGAGATTACGGGCTCTCAGGTCATTCTGAGATTACGGGATTTCAGGTCATTCTCAGATTACGACTCTCAGGTTCTGAGATTACGACTCTCAGATCATTCTGAGAATATAAGCTTCTCCTTCTTCCACACGCTCTTCTCTTCTCCTCACCTCATCTTTGGCACCAAAAACCAAACCAAGCAGTCTTTTTCTTCAACCCAAAACCATCATATTCTTCCGTAACCCCCCACAGCGTTGTCCATCATCTAACCCCCATGCGTAGAACCCATGACAAGCTAAAGACAACAATTCAATTATCCTATTTTAACAAATTGCGTAGCATTGGACATTGATGAAGTAACAGCAACAAAAAATGATCCAAACCGGACACGTAGACAAGATGTAAGAATGTCACTAAGAGGGGAGAGTAACCAGGAGAGAAAATAAGAATCACAGATGGGGTGAGAAGAAATTCCCCCCCCCCCCCCCACCGAGCAACTGGAGTGTGATATTTATAGGTATCGAATGGCCGCCTAGGAAATCAATTGGTTGTCTAAGAAAACGAACAATCAATGATAAAAACGAACGGTCAATGAGAAAACGAATGGTTGTGTCGTCATATAAAATTTGACTCGACGGAGAATAATGGTCGAACCGACCAGTTCAGACTATAAGACCCTAGTTCAAATCGTGGGTTTTAAACGAGTGGAATCAACCGGGTTGAGAATATAACATAATTAATCATAATAATTTTCTAACATTTGATCCTTCCCCGACTGAGTCGATTTTTTTTTCCCCCACTATCTTTACAGTTTGGCTTATACTTTCCTTGTGTTACACAAGACAAGCATTCCCAAAGTAAAACTTCAAAAAGATAGATGCTTGTTATAATGGTGGGCCATGAAATTGCAGTGATAATGCTACTTTTTGAGTTGATGTCCCTCCTATGCTCTAAATGTTGTTAGGTAGCTATGCGGTGACAAGCATACTCTATGGAGTCGGGAGTTATAGATGTATAGTCATAGCAAGGGAGGAAGTTGGTAACTGAATTTTAACAGGCAAAACAATCATTGCTCCATCAACAAGAGCCAATGGAGTGACTTTGGTGCTCAGTCAAGTGGTGGTATGATATGACTACAAGGCATCTATAATTTTTAATGCCAATTCCATTGATTTTCTTCTACTATTTTTCTCAATAATTATTTTAGAACTTTGTTGAAAGACTCAACTAGGCCGTTAGACTAAGGTTGTTGGGCAAGGAATCCACCTTCTAAATCTCACCAATTCAGCTGATTGCCAATTTAAGAAGGAAGAACCATTAATTATCAGTGATGAGCTTTGGTGGGATCCTAAAGCAGCAAATGATGTATTCCCTAATGAATTGAGCGACAAATTCTCCAGTTTGGCTGTGTTAGGGCACAACTAAAACCCCCTTCATGAAATACTCCACAGCTATAAGGATGAATTTTTGCCTTTTTTAACAAAAATGGATGAATGAGATCAATGAAGGCAAGCCCCTAATGTAAACCGAACCTTCCATTTAGAGTTTTGACCGGCATCTGAGCTAATTCAAACAGGTTTAGGGTTGGTTTAGTGTTTGGTTTAGCTTTGCATCACATATGTGGCCCTAGTTGGGCTGTATTGCATGATACTATGTATATCATGGTAAGCATAGGATGACACATGGAGTATGGGGAGCACAATCCGTGTTTTCAGTTATATCAAGTATGCACATCTTGGGGGTGTTAGGGTTTGAGTAAGGATTAGGATTTGATTAAAACCGAGATCGCATTTAAGTCCTTCAGAATGGGCCTTCGGGGTTATTCATCTTATGCTTTGAGAATCTTGGATGTATCAATTACTGCAAGTCAATTGTTCTTTGATTTGAGTTTGATGTGATTTCCTGGCAGATTTTATTGTTCTAGCTGATTTTGGATTTCAATTCTCAATTCCCCCCACTCGGCTTCAGGTGATGAGAGCTTTCCAACAGTATTATATGCCATGGGACCCCTAGGTGGGCCCCTTTGGTCCAGCATGCATGCTGTTACTCAATAGGGGGTGTTGCACCATTCATCATACCCTCGACAACCTCTAATTTCGACCCTTCACACCTCCCTTTCTTGTGCCATCAACTCTATCGTATCCATCTCGTTGCCGGCAACACACCCAATTGCCACATCAACCATAGCACTGTCGTGACTGACCAAAAAACGGCCATGATAGCCACCAAATTTCGAGCATACAAACCCAAGTTGTGACTTTGGAGCACCGCTGCCGCCGTTCTGTCACACCTCCGAATATGCCACCACCATTAATCGATATACTCATCACTGGATGTCGAACAGAACCCCCCCTCCTCCCCACATCCCCCCCTTCCAAACCTAACCATTGCCAGGATCATGCTAGAAAGTTTCGGTGTTACTTTTTTGCCACCACCCAACTCGCAGGGATTCTGCTAACGTCACACCTTCTCTGCTATAGTCACCAACGCCAATCGCCTCCTTCTCGCAAAGCTCATCGAAGTCGACCAGTCCCATTGGCCATTGTTGTCCCAGTTGCATCCAGTGACGCCATTATCCTTTCAATGATAATAGCCCTAGCTGCTACCTTTTCCCAATTTTCTGGCTAACCACCTCCATTACAGCCAACGTGCCACCTATCACCATGATTGCCGTTGTCCCAGCAGTAAATAATTGCCCCTGTCATGCCACCGATCATTGTCGTCGGTGACTTCTTCTTCCCTTGGTGCTGCACCTATGCACCCAGTTTGGTTCGGCCATTTTATGTCAATCCAACTCGGTCCAGATTTTGACCTGGCTCAGTTCTGTCCTGACCATTTTTTCTCATTTTTTGCCTGTTGTCAATAATTTGAGATTCCTTGTGTTTATTTTGATACATTCTCATGTAGTATGACGTGCTTAAGACACTTTGGAGTAATCTTATATTTATTTGCAAGTATGCGTGGAATACCGTGTTCATAATTGACATAAAGGCCGCTGGTGCTTTTGTTAGACTAAAAGGCATGACCAGAAACTCATAATGTCTATATCAAGTTCGGAAAGCCATTTTCTGTATATCAGATTCCTTCACTCGCAGTTGGTGATACCAGAGAGCATGAAAATAGAAACAAGTCCTAAACGGACCTGGTAAAAGCTCCAAGCGTGTCATCGCGCCTAGGCAGCGAGTTCCTACTCCGTACCTACACATCAAATCTAGAAACTAACGCCTGCTAACTGAGTGATGAATAAAACTCATCATGATCAACACACTCACAATACAAACATCCATCAATAGTCAAATAATCATAACTGTAAAAATAATTCTTACTAATCCTATTCATACCAATTTTATTGTGTTTTTTTAAGATATGTCATCGTCAATTATCATGCGCAGACTCAATTTACCTCATTAGATCACTTAACACTCATTCACTATTAATCACGTCATGCAACTCATCATCTCATCCATAATTAAGCATTAATCATGACAATTACTTAATCCTAGCATGGTGTGCTAACAATCACCAATATTAAATAATCAAATGAAAGGTAATTATACCTCATGTCCTCGACAATCGATGACAGCTAGGGTTTTTTCATGCTTCTTGAATCTCGAATTCGGCACTCTACAGCATCCAAAGCTTGATGGGTTCGACTGAATGAGCTTCGTAAAGACCCGGTGAATTTCAGAGAATCCAATTTTTTGGCAAGTTCCGGCGGTTTCCTGGTGGGTTCAGTGGTTTTCCGACAACTTTCTGGCAGCACTCGCAAGCGGCATCTACTAGCGGAAGAGTAGGGTACTGGGTACCATTGGAACCGGCTCGGCGAGCCCGACGCATCTATGACATCGACGTAGTCAGCAAAGGAGGCAGCTCACTGAAAAATGGATGAAACAGGGGCGGTCGGTGGGTAACTAGATCTGGTCGGTCTAGGCGGCAATGAGCTCCTCTCCTATTGGGGAATATCGCTAGGAGGTTGAGGGTGTCGAGGCAACCACCCGATCGTGGTGGCAACGGTGGCTGGCAGCGGAATCAAAGAAGCAAGCGTGTCGCTAGGCAGGGTGATTCCAGCGTCGTGGCGGCCAAACGGTGACTGGGGTTGGTCGGGGTGGCACTGCGATGGCACATCAGTGCTGGGCGCTGACGATCGGTGGTAGGGTGGCGCCGACAACGGTGGAGGCAACCACCAAAGGGGGGAGGTGGCTAGGGTTTTGGAGGGGAAGGTGTTAGGGGAGAAAGAAATAGTTGGGTGGCATTTTTTATAAATAAAACTTGACTTGGCTCAAAGTCGAGTCAAAATAATTATTAAGTTATAATAAATTCTAAAAAAATCCAAAAAATAAAAAAAATCCCATAAAATAAAAAAACATCACAACATCTAAATGACATGCTCTATAACTTATAATCCACCCAGACTGCCCTATAACGCATCCTAATGTGTTATTCAGCCCAAAACTATTTCTACGATCCACTATATATAAAAAAAAAGTTATACTCGGCATACTCTCATATATTCTGATAATCCATTCTTCTCTATTGTGTTCATGATGTTATCATCATATACTTGGGTACGCATGACCCTCATAGCTCATACACGTGACCGGTGTCAGCTCAGTACACGTGCTCTGAAACATACTCAACTTGATCTGACGATTTAACCGATCGGCTAACGATGTAAAACCCTGCCTCGAGTCAGGGTTTTACACTTGAGAAAGCCCTAAGGTTGACACATTGAAGTTTATCCGAAGCTTTTTCTCAAATGTAGCACTTCAACCATAATCCAAACTAAACTTTCACTTGAAATACTTCAAACACGTTGAATATTCAAATGTTGGGCAGCTCTACCATGTTGATTACAAGCTTCTTATACAGCCACATAAGTCCATAGCTTGTAACACTAATTTCCCTATCAAATTTGAAATCAAATTCAAATAAGTCTTCATAGCTTTAGGCTCCAATTGATTATCCGGTCTTCAAGTCTTCAACACATGTCCATGTTCAAGACATCTTGACTGAGATCAACTCCATGATTAGAACAATACAATCCGAAATGCCACTGCGTTCCAAATTTAGCAAATCAAAATTAAACTTATAATAAACTTGCTCTAGATCAACTGAACCTTATCATATAGTAATTTATCATGCAATCCACATGATTAATGTTTCATCATCAAATCCGAAATGTCCAAGTCCGAGACTTAACACAATGAACTTGGCTATTAGTATCGTGGGCTTTAAGATTGACAAGTATGGAGGTTGCAGTGAGGGGGGTTACTCTGTTGACAGGTAGTGACTCAGGGTTCTCCCAACTATAGTAGGGAATCTTAGGAGGATGCCCTAAGGACAATTTCTTTATGGAAGTATACGTATATTTATGGTTTTAGTTCTTCTGAGTTGTTGAGCTCACTTGCTAATTATTGTTTAGTTATTTTGGGACCAATGACATTCATTACTATAATGTTTTTCTTATATATATATGTAGGTAAGATCAGAAACCTTGACAGCAACTGTTAGAGCAGAGGGACATGAGGGTTTAATTGACACACACCTGGCACGTGTCTCTTACTTTTAAGTATGTATTTGGTCATTTATTTTGTGACTGAGTGTTGGAGAACTTATTTGTTTAGCTACTATCTAACTTACACTTTTGCTTGCGTTATGACTTTTTTATGGCATGTATGTCACTCTTGGGTGTAGGGAACCTGTTATGGATTCATATTCTTATCTGCTTGGATTTTTAGTTGTGATCATGGATATGTCTTGTCATTCCATTGCACATAGAATTGTTAGTAGGGTCTTGCATTCGTGAGACACAGACTGGCTTTATAGATCTAGTTTGGTTTTGTTTTTTTTTGCATAGATTGGTTTAAGGTGTGACTCGAATTGATTGTAAGATTTCCAACCCAGTTCCTTTATGAACCGAGTTGTCAATTTACACCCAAATCTAGAACAATCGATATACTTCCACTAGATGCAATGGCTTTGCAGAAGATGCTTCATAGGAGCACGCATTTGGCATGTTGGACATGATCGGGCATACGTAACATACTCCTCGAGTATACTTAGCTAGAGATACCCCGTATGAAACAAGATTTGATAAAGCCCGTAACATCCAGTAATTTTCATTATTTTCATTTAGTTTTATTGAGACAATTTAGATGGGCATACTTTAGTATTTTCAACCGTGATAAAAAAAATAGCACTTTCAACGTAGTATGGTGTGTGGTGCATTTATTAATTAAAGTAAGAGGTTGATTTTACTTACTATGGGATTCAGCCTTACACGAAAAGTGGGAAAAGGCAACCAGTTAGAGTAAATTTGGAAAGATGGTTAAATGGGCATGGAAATTATCGAGAAGGACAAGTGGATGTTGTCAAATTGTGAACCAACCATAACTATGTTTCTTGTCATGTTGAATCATTTTTCAATGTGACTTTACACTTAAAATGATCTAGAGGTTTGTTTAAGTGAAATTGACATTGAAAAAGGTTATCTGATTAGCTAATAAGGGCCGAACTTGTCGAATTTGGTCGAATATTGTTAAGGGACCAAACTTGGGCGACCCTTATCGGATTAGGTGGGGGCTAGAACATGAGTAGGGGTCTCTATAGGTTTAGTACGAGGCTTTAAGGGTAATTAAGGAAAAGGAAAAGTTAGGGAAAGAGTATATAAAGACCTTATGAGGCAAGTAGCTCTTTATTTAAAAAAAAATCACTAAGGAGCCGACATCCGCTCCCTTGTGCATAACTTCCTAATCCTTTCCTATTGTTCCAGAGCTTCTCCTTCATTGTCTTTGGTGTTTAGAAGGTTTTTGAGTCATCTCCAATTGAAAATAAGCAAAGAAGAGGTTAGTAATTTAACATTAACATAGTTAATTCATGCATCATGCTCATATTTATGTTGTAGTTTGTTTGATATATATGTGAACGTGTTTATTTTTGGTGGATCAATGCTATTTGATTATTTGATGCATGTACATAATAATTGTAACTATAAACTCAATCATGATGGAGGCATTAGGGTTAATCAACGTACAAACCAATTTTTACATTGTTTGACGTCTAAAAGAATAAGTTGAGTAAAAGTGTCATGTAAAAATTTAGTTTTCATGGTAAATAAACATTCTCAACTTTTAATTTTAATATAAATAAGAAATGTCAAAAGTTTCATCACATTTTAAACATGTTTGAGTTGTTTCTTGCAAAACCCTTGTTGAATTGTTGAATTACTCAAATTAAAGGTGTTTCATGAAAAATTATTGTATACAACATAAAACTAAAAATACTTTTAGAGAAATATCAAATATCATGTTAAGAACTCATGGTTAAAATTTTGTGAATTTAGGACTAAGTTTGGCCCTTGAACAAGATGGCAAAAATGCAGAATTCAAAACCCTATATGTTGCACCATAGCCTTCGCTAGCAGTGTTGCGGCACTCTATATGTAAAAATTAAGGAAGACGACCTAGTTTCATGACCTACATCATAGAGCTTACAACTACCACGAAGCTCACTGAAGAAAAATTAAAGCAGCATAGTGCCACAACGTTGGTTTATAGAGCCATGGCATTGCGTGTAATTTTGTTAAATCTTATTTTTTTATACTTAAACTTTGTGTATGATGTATGTATGATTATTTTAAGGTAATTTGACCTTGAATGATATTAAATAGATATTGTAATGAATGTTAACATTTTGGTAGAATATGAAATCACTTTTTGTGGCATATCATGAATACATACATGTACATTCTAGTCGAGTAGTGATATGAGTATGCTTATTTCATTGCTCAGACTAGAAGGTTATAGCTAAGGCATTCCAGAGCTTGGGAGGCCATTAACCAGGTCTGTTTAGTAGTAAATTGGTGAGTTTATGATGCACTTGGGCTTTGTCGTATGAATAATCAATTTAGCCAAATTAAGGGACTAGGTTTAACAAACTAATTAAACCAACGGGTTATACTGATAAAACTTCGGATATCCACACTAGCCATTGTTGAAGTTGGATAGGCTGTTGTACACATGTATCACTTATGATCATTTGTGAGGATAGTTTTAGAGGATTTTGTGACTAATCATCATGTAAAGCCCATGAGTTGAGATGCAAACAAGAAAATTGCACATGAAGAAGAGAATTATAACATAATAAGGACAAGGTTAATAACAGTAATTAATTTTCTCTTATTTTTGATTATTGTAAAAAATGAGCTGATGATCTCTGTGTTACATGTTATTAAATTAGCGAGCAATTGATGAAACATGAATGTATAAATGTAAAGCCCATGAGTTGAGATGCAAAGTAGAAAATTGCACATGAAGAAGAGCATTATAACATAATAAGGACAAGGTCAATAACAATAATTATTTTCTCTTATTTTTTATTATTGTAAAAAATGAGTTGATTATGTGTGTGGTACATGTTATTAAATTAGCAAGCAATTGATGAAACATGAATGTATAAATGCACTACAAAAGTATGTAACTGAGATAATTTGTTGAGAGAAAATCACTACAAAGGGTGGTAAATCCCACATGGGCAGAATTAAAGGAATGAAACTATTACAAATAATAGTAAATTCTAGATACATAAAAGATGAAAGGTCAAAGGCTGCTATGGAGTAGTTACACCCTAGATTAAGGTGAAATTAGATTAATTAAGTGGCTAATTGATCTAATATTAATATTTCCTAAGTTTATGTTTAAATCATATTTATAGTTGTTTGTATTTATGATACATGCTAGAATATTGTGTATAGATGTACACGATGGTAATAATGGTATTGATGTGATGTTATTTACACTTATAGATGTTTATTAGATTTATTCATATTTTCTTATTGTCATTTCTATGTATGAGTAGATGACTCAGTATTGGTTATCGAGTGCTGAGCAGACAATATCTTTGTACTTAGGTTTTGAGGTGAGCTTCCAGAGCGAAGGGATGGAGAATCAACAATAATTACTAGTTTCTCTTATTTTTATTAGTTTGTATTATATTTCATTATAATAAGAAAAATAGATGTGGAAAATTTTATTAGGTTGTTGATTTGGTACATTGGATTTGGATATATCATTATTATGATATGGACTTGTTATTACATGATTATTGACTAAGTCTAGCTTATATATTATTCCACATGTACTCATGATACCCAAATACTATTTTAAGTAATGATCTACCTTTTGGATTAATTATTTATGAAAAGAACGGGTAGTTTCAACTAGCATCTGAGCCTGATTTATCAATTTTCCATGTATATCGTGCTAATAAGTTTACCTTCTTAAATTATCTGAGTTGTACATCATTCCTTAGAGATACTACGATTAACTAAAATTTTTCGGGGATGTTTATCTCATTCTAGTGTGTAGACGGCAAGAAAGAGGATTACGAACCAACAACTTCAGCAATTGCTACAATAGCAAAATTCTTAGGCCCTTTGGGCCCCCAACCAAGCTCTAATACTGCTTTTGGGCTCTTTAGGCCCCCAAAAGGGGCTTACAATAGGTGTCAAGGGTCTCTCTTAATCCAAAAGTTAACTCAAGGAATAAGGCTTTCTTATTAGCCTATATACAAATCACCAAGATCATCCACGACCGATGTGGGATAAATCCAATAACTCCCCTTCACACATTGGGCATCCCCGAAACTATCATCGTTTGACAAACTCCCTTTAAATCAGACAGCACCCACTGGCAAACTCCTCTCAAATCATTAGGTGGAACCCATGAAGGAAACTTCAACAATTGACGCAGGCAAACAACAAATCTCCCAAGAAACTCCAACAATCGGTGTAGGTAAACACCAGACCTACCAAGATTGTAACTGACTCTGATACCACTTCTTAGGCCCTTTGAGCCCCCAACCAAGCTCTGATACCACTATTGGGCCCTTTGGGCCCCAAAAAAAGACTTGCAATAGGTGTCATTAGCCTCTCTTAATGTAAAAATTAACTCAATGAATAAGGTTTTCTCATTAGCGTATATACAAATCACCAAGATCATCCACAACCGATGTGGGATAAACCAAACAAAAATGAGTAGATTCAGGCTCAACAATTGGAAGGTTAGAACTTTAATGCTACGATGAATCAGATTGCATAGGGGATCCAAGCCATCAATCAACTATTGGAAGACAAACAACTAACGAGGGGCGGGCAACTGGAATGGTGAACAATCAAGGTTAGCAACCGCCAATCGAATCACTTAATTGTCTTATGGTTCCGACTAACCTAGTTCTGCAACCACCACTTGCTCCTCCACTTGTGTCACAAGCTGCATAGGTTCATGTGCAAAACACTCAGGGGGGAGTTTGTACCCTTGAGAAATTCATCAAGAATGGAGCCGATATATTCAAATGTACCTCTGATTCAAAGAAAGCCGAAGCTTGGACATTAAACATGCTTTTAAGTCCTTTAGTGCTTTGGAGATTCCTAAAGAGCATTGGGTGAGATTGGCTTCATGCATGTTTTGGAATGCAGTAGCTTTCTGGTGGGATTCAGCTCTGTTAACGAACTTTGTTAGGAGGGAATTTAACACCATCAAAGGTTGAACTTCTAGCAGTCTTCAATGTCAAATATTACCCACAATAGTTGAGGGAGTAGAAATCTAGAGTGTTCTCTAATTTGAAGCACAGAGATATGACTGTTTGTGACTATGAGAAAAAGTTTATTCAACTAGAGAAGTTTGCTCCGATTTTGTGCCCTAAGTCTATTTAGGGTTTAAGATTTGCTCTCAAAGATAGAGTGGTGAACCAAATGCCAAAAACTTTGGCTCAGGCAGTGGAGATAGCATGTTTGTTTAAGGAAATATTGGATGAACAATTCGGGTCTCTTAAGAAGGACAAGACCAAGAGTATTGGTGGCAACAACAACGAGGGTTTTACCAAATAGACTTAAGCAGCCCCAAAAAATGGCTAGAAAAACAATCAAAAGAGGAAGAATGTGGACAAGTAGCAGGGGAAGAAGAAAAGCCAATTTGTCATACTTTCAAGTGTAGGCATGTCAGTGAATGCTAGAGAAATAAGATAAAGTGATTCACTTGTGAGGAGCAAGGACACTTTAAATGGGATTGTCACAAGGCTAAGGAGAACAAGACAATTCCAGTGAACCTGAATGTGGTGAATGTGGAAGATGCAGCTCACAACAAACTCGTCGAGGGTATGATTTTTATCCATGGTATTTCAGCTACTTTGCTATTTGATTCAGGATATACATATTCATTTATATCATATAACATGGTTAGAAAATTGAATGTGAAAGCTATGTTGCTTGAACCATATTTGATAGTAAGTACACCGAATGGGGCTAAAACACTAGTTTACAAATATGTAAGTTCTACCTTAATAAATGTACAAGGGAAGTCAATAGTGTGAGATTTAATAATGTATCATTTAGTGGGAATTGATGTAATCCTTAGAATGGATTGGTTATCACAAAATCATGTCATCATTGATTGTAAAAAGAAAGATGTGTACGTATCCTTTGAGAGTGACGAAAAGGGTAATTAACTACTCTTTCATGGTGAGGAGCATGCATATTATCCATGTATAATCTATTTTGTGAAGGCAACCAATTTGCAAAAGAGATGTCAAGGATTTCTTACAAGTGTAACGGAATCAAGTATAAAGCAGTAAGGAGTAGATCCTTCTAGTGTGAGAGTAGTTAGGAAGAACTTAGATGTGTTTCTAGAAGAATTATCAAGATTATCACTAAAAAGGGAATTGGATTTTTCTATTGATTTATTGTCAGGGATAACTCCAAATCAAGGCGCCTTACAAAATTGTAACAGCTAAGTTGCAAGAGCTGAAAATACAACTTAAGGAGATGTTTAACAATGGTTTTATAAGACCTGAGTGTCTCACCATAGGCAGCACAAGTTTTGTTCGTAGGAGAAAGATGGATCTCTAATATTATTCATTGACTATCGACGTTGAATCAAGTGAATAAGAACAAGTATCTACTTCCAAGGATTGATGACTTGTTTGACCAATTGAAGAGTGTCAAAGTGTTCTCAAAGAGTGATTTTGTGAGATCTCTCAACCCCACATCTAATACCTACTGGGGTAAGTTCCTTTTGATAAATAGAAATAGTCTATTGATCTTCAACTTGGTTAACCATTTTTAAAGAGATGACTTAGGCTTATTAGTTTACACTTTGGGCTAGGTTGTTACAGATGGTATCAGAGAATGTGTTAGATGGTTTAGACTAGGGACTGTTGGTCACAATCCAAAGGAGGGCGTGGGTTGGGCTAGCGACGGGCCAAGTATAGGAATTTCGACAATGAAATTTTTTAAAATGGGTGGATTGTGAGATCCTTCAACTTAGTCTCACATCTAATTCTTATTAGGGTAATATCCTCTTTATAAGTGGTAATAGGCTATAAATTTTTAACTTGGTTAACCATTGTTGAAGAGATGATGTAGAACTATTAGTTTACATTTTGGGCTGGGTTGGTACAAATTTAAGATGAAGTTATTACTATCTAAGGATTAGAGTGCATTCAAAACTCGATATGGGCATTGCGACTTTCTAGTCATGCCTTTTGGTTTAACTAATGCACTAGCAATATTCATGGCCATCATGAGCCTTTCATGAATATCTTGACATACTTGTAATTATTTTTGTGAATGATATCATAATCTACTCTGACGGTGAAGAACTCCATAAAAAATATTTGAGATTGCCTTATTCCAAAGTCACATCATATCCAAGGATGAAGTGGTAGTTGATCCATCAAAAGTAGCAGCGGCCATGGAATAGAAACAATAGAAGAATGTCGCTAAGTAAGAAGTTTTCTTTGACTTGTAGGCTATTATAGAAGATTCATTGAGAATTTTTTAACAATTACAAGTCCACTAACTTTCTTGAAAAAGAAGGATAAAATTTTATATGGGATGCTAACTATGATGAAAGTTTTGAAACTTTGAAGTGATTTTGACTACAGCTCCTATTCTCACACTACCACAAGGTGTGGACATATTTGCCATCCATACCAATGAATCCAAGTAGGGGTATGGAGAAGTTCTTATGCAATAAGGGAAGGTGATTGCGTAGCTTTAAGACAACTAAAAGTGCATGAAAAAAACCTACCCAACCCATAACTTAGAATTGTACTTACCTTGAAGGTGTAGAGACACTATTTTTACAGGAGCTCGATTTAAGGTATTCAAAGATCACAAAAGCCTAAAGTGTAGCTTTACATAATAAGATCTAAAGCTAAGGTAAAGGAATGGTTAGAGTTTATCAAAAATTATGACTTTAGTATGTAGGATCTGGCTCAATTGGACTGAGTACCAGATCCTTACCTTTGCCTTGCTCCTTGTACTGCTTTGATGGTGCCATGATCTGATCAAAGCATAGTAAAGCAGAGCGAAACAGAGCAAAATTGAGATGGAACTAGGGGCTCAAGATGAGATATAGAAGAAGAAGAAGAACTAGTAGTTGCTTCCTCCCAAAGACAAAATCAATTCATAGATTGTTGAAATCATCCCCCGATCCATCCATCTTCCCTCCTTTTATACACATTGAAACATGTGCTATTACAGTTCTACCCTTCATTCACTAACTAACATAACTACCATTACACACTTTTCATTATAGCCTATTTTATTCATACCAAATCCTCCCCACAATTAAAACATTGACCTCAAGGTTGTTCAAATTCGCCAGCTATTTCTTTTTCCTACATGAAATTTTCAGGTGATTGAATTTCAGGAATTGATGATTGGATGTTAATGTCTGCATTTACTGAAGCTTTGAGCTGAGAAATGTGGAAAACATTATGAAGCTTGCAATCTGGTGATAACTGCAACTTGTAAGAAACTGCTCTAATGTATAAGAGTCCATAAAATTTAGCAGCTAGTTTTGTGATTCGTCTTGAATGCAATGATGATTGTCTATACTGTTGCAGTTTGAGGAAAATTGGTTGTCCCACCTGAAATTTATCATCTATTCTCCTCAAATCATGATTATGTTTCATGCACATTTGAGCATTGTTCAAGTTCTCAGTCACTTCATATAATAATTGATCTCTATTGCACAAGACCTGATCCACATCACTTGATTTACCTGTTCCAAGGACATATGTCAACAAGTTTCGAGGTCACATGCTATAAATTGCTTCGAATGGATTCATAAGAATAGAAGACAAGAAGCTTGTATTATAGCAGTATTCTGCCCAGGCAAACCATCTCACCCAAATCCGTGGTCTATCTCTAGAAAAACAACTCAAGTATTGCTCCAAGATTTTATTAACTACTTCAGTTTGTCCATCCATCTGTGGATGATAAGTTGAACTGTAATTAAATGCTACTCCTTACAATCTAAATAGCTCATTCCAAAATTGACTTCTGAATATAGCATTTCGATCACAAACAATGGAAGTTGGCATGCCATGAAGTTTAAAAATGTTATCAAGCGTACTTGAGCAATGCTGTTTACTGTAAAAGGATGAGTTATAGCTACAAAATGACTGTATTTAGATAACCTGTCTACCACCACCAGATTTTTGTCATTACCTTGACTTTTTGGCATTCCTGTGATGAAATCCATTAATACTACAGTGTAAATTTGGTTTGGTATTGGTAGGGGTTGCAATAGTCCAGCAAATGTCAATGTGGATGACTTGAATCTTTGACAAACTTCACTGTTTTTTCAAGTAAGCTACCAGATCTTGAACTATTCTAGACAAGTAAAAAATTGCTCACAACCTTGTGAGGGTCTTTTGAATGCCTTCGTGTGTTCCATCATGAAACTCTTTGAGAATGATGGGAATCAGCTGCATTTGAGAATCTAAATAAATTCTATCCCTATAGAAAAGAATACCTTCTCTAAGAGACCAATTCAATGACAGTTCTTTGGCAGCACACTTCCTCATTAACGACTGAATGACACCACTAGAAGTGTATGCTTCCTTGATTTCTTCCAACCATCTTGGAATAGGTGTTGAAATAGCAGCCAAGACATCACTTCCGTGCTTGCATGAAGAGAATCAATTGCACCTATTTTTATGTTGTTCCATTCACAGGATAATGTTCAACAGATTGAATTGTCTCAAATTGTCTTGAAAGAGCATCTGTAACTTTATTTTCTTCGCCTGGCTTGTACTCTATAGTGAAATCATACTCTACGAGCATTGTTAACCATTTTTGTTTAGCCACTGTATGAATTTGTTGTTCCCATAAGAATTTTAAGCTTGAGTGATCAATTTTGACCATGAATGATCTTCCCAACAAATAATGTCTCCATTTTTGCGTTGCCAACACTAAAGCCATCATTCTTTCTCATAAGTTGACAGTAGAAGATATTTGTCGTGCAACATCATGTTGTAAAAAGTAATAGGTCTGTTCTCTTGTGTGAGAGGTGCTCCTATGCCCACCCCACTAGCATTGCACTCTACCACAAATGGTAGTGAAAAATCCGACAATGCTAACTTTGGAGCATGTGTAAGGGCAGTTTTCAAATTTTCAAAGGAATCTGCTACTGATTGATTCCAATTATAAGCATCTTTTTTAAGCAAATCAGATAGAGGAGCTACAATTGTGCCAAAATATTTGATAAACTTCCTATAATAACCATCCAACCCTAAGAACCCTTGTTCACTCTTTACAGATTGTGGAGTTGGCCATTTCTCAATTGCTACAATTTTTTCCACATCAACGCTCACACCATCTTCTGAAATCATATGTCCTAAATATTGAATCATCCTCATACCAAAATGACATCTTTCCTTTCTTGCATACAATTCATGAACCAACAACTTATCCAAAGCTTGTTCTATGTGTACCAAATGATCCTTCCAAGAACTACTATATATGAGAATATCATCAAAGAAGACTAAAATAAATCTCCTAAGGTACTCAACAAATACCTCGTTCATCAATGCTTGAAAAGTAGAAGGTACGTTGGACAATCCAAAAAGCATCACATTAAATTCATAATGACCTTGATGTGTATGAAACACAGTCTTGTGCACATCTTCCTCATGCATTCTTATTTGATGATATCCTGATCTTAAATCCAGCGTGGAAAAATAAGAAGACCCATGCAACTCATCAAGCAATTCATCAATGTTGGGAATTGGGAACTTATCCTTTATGGTAACTTTGTACAAAGCTCTATAATCAATGCACACTCTCCAACTGCCATTTTTTTAACTAACAGCACAAGAGAAGAATAAGGGCTTGTTGTAGCCTGAATTGCTCCCATTGTCAAAAGATCCCTAAGCTGTTTCTCTAGTTCATTTTTCTGGAAATAGGGATATCTATAGGGTTTTATAGCTACTGGCAATGTCCCTTCCTTCAAATTGATTCTATGGTCTTAAATTCTTTTTCGAGGCAGGTTAGTAGGTATCTGAAATACAGAATCAAACTTTTTCAAAATCCGGCTCAATTTATCTATCTGTGACTGCTGCAATACACTCACTTGTTGCCCTGTCTCATATGCCTCCTTCAACTGTAAATTCATGAGTAATCCATGCTTCCTTTTCCTTAGATAACATGTAATTGGCTTCTTATCAAAGTACTAACTTTGTGGGATGTCTTGTCCTTTTAATTCAATAACTTCTTGGTTATCATTGAATGACATTGTTAAGGATTCAAAATTCCAAACCATGGACCCTAATGTATTCAGCCACTGTATGCCCAATACCACATAAAATTCTTCCAATTGTAGCACAAAGAAATCACACACCATCTTGTATCTTGGTAGATCCAATGTAATTACTATACATTATCCTACACAACTCATGTGATCCCCATTTGCTACTTGCACCTTCAACCTACCCTTACTCTGAACTAGTATCCTTAATTTTTCCACCACCTTTTCATTCAAGAAATTGTGAGAACTCCCCGAGTCAATAGGAACAGTAACTTGTTAACCTCCTACTCGTCCAAGCATTCTCATTGTGTTTAGGGTAGACATTCCTATCAATGCATTCAGAGATATAACCGGCATTGCAAGGTTGTTTATAGCTCCATAATTCTCATCATCACTTTCTTCTTCATCAGAGAATTCCTCATCAGGTATCACTTCATTCTAAAATAATTTTTTATATTTGTGTCCCACAGTATACTTCTCATCACACCTGAAACAAAGTCCTAATTCCTTTTTCTCTTGCAATTGCTTTACAATAAACTTCTTTTTTTTCCAAGGAATCATTATAGTTGATTTTGATAACCACCTTTTCCCCATTATTACCTGTAGATACTCATGGTTGCATAAATCGGAATCGGAATCGGAATCTGTAAAACCCCATTTTGGGTCAGGGTTTTACCCGATTTAAGTTTTCCCTATTTGGGTCACTATCGAGTTGGTTTGAGCGAGATCGAGCCAAACTAGTTTCAGATTATGAGTATGGGTCTAGATGGCCGTATGAGCATGTTATAGTGGCTGTTAATGCCAGACATGCAGATAATAAGATCAAGAGTTATCAATGTATGCTCATGTATACGGATTTGTTTGTATGTGTTAGACAGGATTTTAGGCCTACATTTAGGCCGTTACGGCGTTTAGTATCCGTTTAGGATTTTATGGGTACATCATTTGCATGCATCATAGGAATTTTAGATCATTCGATTTATGCCCCTGTGGGCCCAGTTTGATTGAGTTTAGTATTCGAAGCCCATTTAGCCTTATTACTTCGATTCCCTCCTATAGAGTCAATTTCAAGACTCGGGTCAGTTTCAAGTTCGGACGGTCTCGATCCGAACTTCCCGCCATATCTATAGTGAGTGGGCCCCACTAGTCCACGAGGTGTCGAGCGTCCAGATCGTGCCACGTGGCATGATCGGAGCCGTTCACTCAACCCTAGCCTCCCATATAGATCCTTATGGTTTTCCCCCGTTTTCACTGTTACGCCGCCGCCACTTCGACTCACCGCCGGCGACACCCCAGCCCGCCTCCAGCCACACCCTTGGTACGACGGTGACCACCTTACCGCTGGCTATCAGTTCGTACCCACCATCAGCACTGGAGCCGCCGCAATAGCCGCCGGCAACGGTGTTTTCAGTGCCGTTTTCCACCGCCGCTGCCACCCTTTCGAGCCGTTTTCCGGCGACAGCGAGCCACCACCGGCCAATCCAACCACGCCCACAGCTTCCCCTCACCACAATCTACATTTTGAGACAACCCACGACGACCACCACGGCCGCGATCGCCGCCGGCAACGTCGCCGCACCCAGCGGCGACACCACCTGTTTCCGGCCGATTTCCGGCCAGCTAGTGGCCGGACTCCTCCGACTGTCACCGCCATCACCTTCCCCGTCGTCCCCTCTTTCGATCGCGACCGACGGCGCCACCAACCGGGCCGCCGCTGGCGTTTTCCGGCGACGTGCACCACCGCCCCCGTCCAGCCCGTTTACCCGCGTGCGTGTCCGCCTGTTCGCGATCGCGTCCGCCAGCCCACGACCGAGTCTGTAAAACCCCATTTTTGGGTTAGGGTTTTACCCGATTTAAGTTTTCCCTATTTGGGTCAGTATCGAGTTGGTTTGAGCGAGATCGAGTCAAACTAGTTTCAGATTATTAGTATGGGCCTAAATGGCC